>OY720432.1:47377208-47613612 GCA_963082735.1 Pocota personata | reverse complement strand
GTATAGTTTCATATTTAGCCTCGTTTATCTTCAGCTTCCATTCTGAGCAGAATACTGCAAGCTTATCAAATTTATTTTGGAGATCACTTTGGATGTTTTGTATTTTCGAACCGCTTGCATACAGAATAACGTCGTCAGCAAACGCTAGTGAATTACCCAAGCCCCTGAGCATTTCAGAAACGTAGATATTAAATAAGAGCGGTGCTGTGACTGTACCTTGTGGGAGGCCATTAGTAACATTAAAAACTTTAGTCGTCGTGTATCGTCTATCTGTTACAACAAATTTCTTCTCGTACACCATAGATGCAATCATCTTCACAAGATGATTCGGAAATTCATATCGTAAAAGTTTGTATAATAACCCGTCGATCCAAACCGTGTCGAAGGCTTTTTCGTTATCCACTAGGCAGGCAGCTGTACTTCTTTTGGCATTTAGATTCCAATTAACATCTGAAATCAGTTTTGCACCGCCGAATGATTTCTTTTGAACCCAAATTGGTTCCGCGGTACAATCTCCTTTCTTTCGGACGCGAACAAAATGGACTTACTAATAACTACTTCAAAGACCTTCCCAATATTAGGCAGGAGACTGATTGGCCTATAGTTGGAAGGATCAGAAGGATCCTTCTTCTTTTTTATTATTGGAAAAACCTTCGATGTTTTCCAATAACTCGGGAAGTAGCAGTTGTTTAAGAAATTATTAAATAAAACGCAGTATTGCCGTATGATTTCGTCCGGTATATGCTTTAGGACAATATTGGGAATGTTATCTAAACCACTTGACTTTTTATTATTCAGTCGACTGAATATGTATATAAGTTCGCCTAATGTTGTAAAGTAGTTGTCAGTCTGTTCAGCTGTGAGTTGGTCAGCTTTTAATCTTTCAGAAAATCTCAAAAGGGTTCCTGTTTCGTTATTGTGAAATCTGAACAATTCGTCATTTACTTCGCCAGTTCTGCAGCTAGGGAGTTCGCTAGCATGGATTGCCTCAAAATGAGAGCAGATCAGATTTAGCTTATCCATCCCACTATCTATCACAAAATGATTATCGATAATGGGGCAGTGTTGGCTATTAATCTCTGCCTGGGACAGAAGCGACTGAGAAGACAGTGGGACTTTCAGTTTCGGTATTTTGACAGTGCTACGAGGCTTGAAGATTTGGTTAATTTTAGGAAACATATTCCTGGAGTCAGACTTTAAAATGTTCTCGGCACGTTGCCGCCAGTAATCGTTGACACTATTCCGAAACTGCTAGCTTAGCAGTGTCCTCACATTTCTCAGGAGAGATTTCAACCTTTGCAGCTCCATGTTAGACGATTCTTCTTGGAACTGACGACGTATTCGATTTATTTGAGTGATTAAAAAACTTTTGTAGGTTTGTAGAGTTTGTATGTCACGATTTAGATAACATTCGATGCCATTTTTTGACTTTATTTTCGGAACTGACGATTCCATAGCTTGTAATACCACCGTATTTAGATTCCCGATATAAAAATCGCATTCTTCATTAGTAAGATTCCTATTACAAGGAATACTACAAGAGAAAATACAATTCCTATATTTCCTGATGGCACAACGCTGGAATTTGCACCAATCGGTCTGCCTAAAATTCAATTTAGGGAATTCGTGCTGCGTTGCGAAGCTAAACGTGGAGTCGCCAGCAAATGTCACCGGCATAACTATAGCATTGTGGTCGCTATCATAAGGCAGTATTGAAAGTTTATTACCGTGGACCGTCTGTATTTGCAGTCGCGCGTCCGCTATGCAAAGGTAAAGATAAGAGTTTCCAGAAGGAAAACTTGGTGTAACTGGGCTATAAAACTTGAATTTATACCCGATTTGGTTTTCCTCAATAAAGCGATTTAGAAATATGCCTCTAGCATTGGCCCTTGAGTTCATCCAGCTCGGGTGTTTCGCGTTTAGATCTCCCGCTAAGACGAAAAAGTTGTTTAAACTATCTAGTCCTAGATCTTCGAACAATTTTTCGATTTCGGCTTTAAATTGAGTAACGGTTCCTGACGCAGCATACGCCGATATTAGATACAGACAACCATTATTCCTGAGAGGCAGTGCGATAATGGTTGTCTCAAGACAACTAAAGTTTCTAATTGCACTCCGTTCAACCGTTGTGAAGCGTAGTGGTTTTCGAACGAGTATTGCCGTACCGCCACCTCTTATTGAGTCGCGTCTATCTGTCCGTATTACGTCGTAGTTTTTGAATTCCAAGTAATTCCTGTCATTTAATTTTGTCTCGCTCATAAAGAGCACGTCGGGTCTATGATCCACCACAAATCGCAGTAGGTCACCGCGCCTACTAAGGGAGATAATAGAATTGACATTGAGAGCAGCTATTTTGAGGGTTGCAAAATTTGGCCTAGTCATTTTGACGAGTGAAAACGTTGAGAAGGGCATCTACCTTCGCCGACAGATCTGCAACAGTCTTGGTCAGACCGTCAATTTGTATTTGCAAACTATCGTTTGCAGGGCGCACAATACTTTTGGAACCAACAATGTTGGAGCCAACAGTATTGGAGCGCAATGCATTGGGGCTGACTGCTTTTGTGCCAACACTATTCCCTACTATGTCGGCAAAGGAAACGCCACCCCGAACATGATTGTCAATCATTGTGATTTTCTGTGCAACCTTTTGCTGTGTTTCCCTTTTCTGTCCTTGAAGCCGATCTGCCAGTCTCTTGTAGCTTTCGCAACCCCGCCAGGAGGAAGGGTGACCGGACTTCTGACAAAGAACGCAAAATAGCTGTTCCTTGCTCGCATCTTTTTGCACCTGGCACTCACCATGCTCATGCGAATTTTGGCACTTGACGCACCTCCTAATCATCTTGCAATTCGGAGAAGCATGCCCGAATCTCTGGCATCGATGACATTGAAGGAAACCGTTCCTCCGAATTCTTTCGAAGGACACTAAATGCCCCTCTAGGTACCTGATAGTTCTCAGGTTCTGCACTTTGCTATCCGAAGATAGCTGTACCGCTATAATAGGCAGGACTCTATTTTCTCGCTTAGAGTTCGCCGTAGCATACCTGAATGCCCCAACAAAATTTAGGTTTTCTATTTTTAGCGCTTTTAACTCTTCCAAGATTTCATCTGGGTTGAAGCCAACACTAAGACCTTTTAACAAGAATGACTGTAACTTGTCTTCCTTATTTGTGTACGAAAAATATTCCGTTCCTGCTTCGTCAAGCAATTCTTTCACTTTGTTACAGTCATTCTTATCTTTAACTGTTAAAGTAATTTTACTATTTATATTTTTTATATTAAAACTATCTTTACCTATTTCTTCCTTAAGTAATTTATACAATGTTTTGCTGTCTTCTTTGTATATTTTGATTGGAGGTGGTGTCTTTTTTTTTTGTTACCACTGGTGCTGTTGTTTTATCCGATGTTTTTTCACCCACACTGTCTGATATTGTTTTGTGTTCTCTTGAGCCGTTATTTTTCACAGCCTCTTTTTGTTGTTTTCACAGCCTCTTGTGCGTGGTCGAAGTTGTGAGTGCATCTTGTGTAGTTCCTGTTGGCCAAAGATGGACGTTTGCCTTGAATTTCTATGTGCAAAATATCAAGCTTTTACGGTTTAATTCTGTTTCAGCAGCTCATAGACCTTGAGGTCCCACCAACAACACAGCGTTACTTTCATCTAATGCACACCAGCTTTTGATGTTGATGGCGGAGTTTCCCCGCTGTAAACATAGGCTCCTTTTCTTACGACATTTTTATAAACTATCCACTTTCCATCTCCAGTAACCAGGCGGTCCAAAAACGGATCTCTATTCTAACGTGTAAAGTTTGAGGCACATATGAAAATTCTGTCCATTAAATTTGTTTCGCTTAATTCGTGTGGTACCCAAATAGAAAGTTATGACACAAAACCAAGCCTTTTGATGTGATTCATCGCAGTTGTCTCATGAAGTCCAAGCTTTAAGGCCACGTCTAAGGAAGTTAGTGTAGAATCTGTAGGGATCGTAGTGTGTAGCACTAAGCCATCAGGCCTTCCTCACTTTCCTCACCTTCGGTATGATTCGAGCTCTCTACTCAAACACTCAACACAATTTTTTTTTTCTGCCTGCATATCGTTATTGCTTTTTTGGAACTCATAGAGTACACAAGTTAAATAAAAACTGACTAACATAACATAAGTAACCTACCGCGCGCTAATCTACCTACTCGACAACGCATAGAAATGCGTTTGCTAAAAAACCACTCAACTTACCCTTACACGATGTTTGGATAGACTAAATGTATTTGGATAGGAAATTTAATTTAAAATAACTTTCGTCCTGTTAGGTTTTTCTTTAAAAGTGAAGAATTAGTAAAAATTGTGTACACATTCTTTAAAAAGTGGATACGCCATGGTCCTAGGAGTGCGGACTTTTAGTACCTATTTTTTTAAAGTCTCGACTTCCATACACTTTTTCTACTACGCGATATTTTCAGGTATAATTTTCCTAGGCTATAAACTTCGAGTCAGTGGTGCTTTCGAGATACGTAGTATTTTGAGGAGAAATTCTACTGCGTTTTGGGAGATTGGATTTATCTGGTTCCCTCGTTTTATTGAATAGATCAGGGTGGGTTTTAATAAGTTTACTTTTAATCCGAAATCGTTTAGTTTTGTCCAGGAGGATAATTATTCTCATATAGATTCCATTGGATTGCTGATTAACATTAGGGTTGTTTGTTTCTTTTTTTCTTTTTTTTAAGAAATTTCCAAATCCCAATCAGCCTTGATTTTTAGTCAATAACACTATCAGACAGAAATCCCTCTTGGGTTCAGAGGTAAGGGAAACTTTAACGATTTTATTCGTTTCTCTTTTATGGTAACCACCTAAACCTAACTACTACACTACCCACTACACCGTGGCCATCGGCTTTAACATAAGGGTTAAAGCCAATTGCTTTATTTGCCCATCGCTGAAATGAATAATATTAAAGGAACACCGTAATAATTAACAAACAAGAATTATAATTAAATAAATTATAGTAAAAATACTCATCCGCAAAAGAGTGCTCCATTAAGTTCTGGCCCGTTTAACGAAGAGTACTCGTATATATAAAAGACATACTTAAAACCAACAATTAGTAACGTTTACTTGGATGTACTTGGTAAATTTATATCGTGATAAACAAAACTTAATACGATGAGAATTCAGAATATGTGTTATACATACCATTTAAGGTAAATTGATGCGCTTTCATTAAGCGCTTCCTATCTTTAAATTTAAATAAAACAAAGTGTGTGTGAGATATCATCGATTTTTTTTATTCGTTTCAAAGGCCTATTGATGCCATTATGTATGGGTATAACATAGTTCAAATGTCCACCGCGACTTCTCTGGGTGGCGCGCATCCGAAATGTCTAATTTTCCATGACTCTGGCGCATAAATTAGGCTGAATTTGACCGATGACATGGGTTATGTTGGCTTTGAGGCCGCTGTGGTTTGTGGCTTATTCGCATAGACCTGCGACTTCAGAAAACCCCACAAGAAAAAGTCTAACGGGGTCAAATCACATGATCTCGGTGGACAGTTCACATCACCTCCACGTGAGATGACCATGCTCTCGAATCGCTCGTGTAGAATTTCCAATGTGGCGTGAGCTGTGTGGCACGTAACTGTTGAAACCACATGTCGTTGGTGTCCATATGATCCAATTCAGACCAAAAGAAGTTGGTAATCATCGACCTATAGCGCTCGCCGTTGACGGTGATAGTCTTGCCAACATCGTTCTCAAAGAAATATGGACCGGTGACGCCGCTAGCCCAAAATCCACACCAAACAGTGAATTTTTCGGGATGCATTGGACGCTCTTGGATCTCATGTGGATTAGTATCGTCCCAAATTCAACAATTTTGTTTGTTGACGTACCCATTCATCCAGAAATGAGCCTCTTCGCTGAAGATGATTTTTCGATGAAAATTAGGGTCACTTTCATACTGCTCCAGAGCCCATTCAGCGAACATACGTCGTTGTCTATGGTCGTCTACCATCAGCTCCTGGGTCAGTTGAATTTTGTACGGGTGCAGGCCCAAGTCACGACGCAAAATTCGTCAAGTTGTGGTCTGCGAAAGGCCGAGTTCTTGTGAGCGACGCGAAATTCTCCTTCACACTCTCACGGACAGCGGCGATGTTTTCGGCAGATCTTGCGTTTCGTTGACGTACGGGTGTTGGTTGATCGTTTACTGAACCAGTGGACTCAAATTTATCCACCACACTGCGAATAGTCCTCTCGGAAGGACGATTATTTGCACCTGTTGTTGAACGCTATGTCCATCCATGGTAATTTGGCAGAACAGACTGAATAAATGACAGCCAATTTGACAGATGTAGCTTCAACAATATGGCCGCTATCAACTGTCAAAGTTCGGAAGTCCCTATTGGAAGACCCTGTAGTTATGGTTATGAAAGTGAATCAATAAGAAATATAAAATAAAGATACTACTTAGTTATGGTTCTATTGGAGCATTTTATTGTTTGAGTAATTTCTTAAGACTAAAGAATGATTTCCTCTTAGATTATATTTATGATAGAAAGACAAACAATCGTGATGATCTTATTTCGCATATTCATTAAATCGTAACATTATTGTTTATAAACGAACGATAATGTTTATTTTGTGTAATCATTGTACTTAAATAACGGGCCATTTCAATATATTGTTTATTGTGGATTGACTTCACACTTAATTGTGATGTCATTTGCTTTGATTCTATAACTCCTCCCTCCTTAAAGATAGACCTTTCCATAGACATTTTGTTGATAATTTTAATTTTGTTAGTTTTGAATTTAATTATTAGATACAGTGAAATGATCAACATTATTATCATAGTACAACTAACATATTGATGTACTCGTATTTGTTTATGGAATTTTATTTCTTTTATCTCTTTCAGAATTTCTGATTAGTTGATTACAATTTCTTTAAATGATAATTCTTTTTCGTATCTTAATTTCACGGGGTTGATTACAATTATTGATTGGTCGTTGAACCTTTTGGGGCTATCAACGGGTATATCGTTTATTTATATTTTACAATATTGATTGAGTATCAATAAACATATGTTGTTAAAATTCTTTATAACTACCAAGCCCTCTTGTAATTCATGCATTTCTGCTTTGTCATTGACTTTATTTATACATGTGTCTTTACATAACGCAAAGGGTTCGAGTTGGTTTACATCATTTTCTTTTGTATGTAAATATTTTTGATTCTTTAGGTTGTAGCCTTGTAACTTTTGTATTTTTTATTTTTAATTCTAATTGGTTACTATCAGGTATGGGAATTGTGTATGATGTTACATTGGGTGTATTTAGTTGGTATGCTGATGGCAAATAATATTGTATCTCATTTTTTCATTACTGATGTGGTTAGTTTCTGAAGTTTTTCTATATCTATATCATACACATTAATTTCTTCGTCAGTCAATATGCTGGTAGTCATTAGATTATGCTTTGCAAAGTTTACACAGTTCTGAATTCGGTCTTCTTACGTCAGTAGTTGATGAGTTAATTGAGTTATTAGCAACAAACGGAGACTGCTTATGTCGATTACACACACCATTCTCCTGTATGCATGTGAGATCTGGGCCGACGCACTCAAACAGGAGAAATACAGAATGCAGATGGCCGGAGTACAGAGGCGCGGGTTGTAAGTTCCTATCGAACGATGTCGGAACCAGCCATCCTCGTAGTCGCGGGAGTGACCCCAATTTATCTTCTGGCGGCAGAGAGGAAGTACGTCTACGACAAAAAGGCGGAAATTGGAGTGAAAGCGGCAACCGAGGAAGCGAAGGAGTGGGAGAAGAGATGGAGCATGGAAAACAGAGGAAGATGGACCGCGAGGATCATCTAGAACGTTACCGAACGGAAGGAACGGAAACGCGGCGAAGTAAATTACTACGTCACCCAGTTTCTTACCGGACATGGGTATTTCAACGCCTACCTCCACAAGATAGGAAAAACAAGGAGCTCAGCTTGCCACTACGATGACTCACAGGTGGACGACGCAAACCATACGTTCTTTGAATGCAGCAGATGGGAAACCGAAAGGAGTGCGTTGGAATCGCAAATCGGAGTTATCAGCCCGGACAACATAGCGGCAAAAATGTCAACCAGTAACCAAAACTGGAATCAAGTACACTCATTCATAGAAAAGGTACTCAAAACAAAGAAGAGAGAGGAAGACGAAAACGAACCCTCATAACATTTATGTAAAAATGAATAAACCCGCAACAGGTTATAAATGAAAACGGCGGTCCCCGGAGGGGAAAGAAAACGACACCACTCTGAAGTAATGCGAAAGTGGTTGGTGTCAAGTTGAAAAAGGGGTTAAATGTGTTTTTTTAGTGGCGTAAGAGTAAGCCCGACACTACTTGTAACAGAGCGGGACTGTATCTCGTGAGCGTTAGCGTTTTCCACCATCCCCATGGCAGAAAAAAAAAATTGAGTTATTAGCAATTCCTTGTGTAATTTGTATATTCATTTATCAGTTGAGCCTATTTTGTCTTAAGAATTACTTGTTTATCCGTTCTTATAACTGTGTCTATTTCTTTCAAAGAGTCTCTAAAATTGTTATTAATTTTTATTTGTCCGTTTCATCCTGTTATAGCATTGTATGAATTTGTTTGCATTGTTTTTAGAGGTTCTTCTATTTCTAATCTATCGTCTTCATTCTTATTTACTTACTTTAGGTGGCGCTACAGTCCGGGGTGGACATGGCCCTCAACCAATACGCCTCTCCAGTTAGCGCGATCTTTGGCTAACTGCCTCCAGTTGCGCACTACCAGTTGGTTGAGGTCCCCTTCCACTTGTGCGCGCCACCTAAGGCGAGGACTTCCTCTACGCGCTGCTTCTGTTCCCTGTAGCAATCACCGTAGTAGATATCACAGTTTTTCATCTTCCTTTTGCCCGGCCTATCCCATCGCACTTCCTGGATGGCGGTGATATCTGCTTTATAGCAGTCTAGGGCCTCCGCTAGTTGTTCGGCTGCACGCGGTCTATTCAGGGTTCGAACATTCCACGTGCAGATCCGAACGTCATTGTCCTTATTTCGTTTAGCCGGGTCGTCAACAGTAAATTCATCCTTATCCGAGGCTATTGGTCGCTTCGTAACGAAATTTTTTTTTCCGCGGTAGGGTTGTTAGCCCCACGCACAACCCCCAACCTGGAGGACCAGGCCCTTTCTGCGACCCCTTGGACAAAAGGAGCCGGAATATTCCGGAGTCAGAACCCGCTGCGGGGATGTGAGAGCTGTCGTTGACCCATTAAGGGCTCTTCCGCCACCATCTCTACTTCAACACCCTGACTAGTGTCGTACGTCCTCTTTCTAAGGATTTAAGTCCTTGTTTTGTTATTCTCGATGTTATCATTAGTGGTAGGATTATTAGGATCGTCATTACTGTTGTCATCTTCAGGTGGTTTACCTAAAATGGGTTGATATTTTGTCGGTCTTTTAATATCTATTAGTGGTATAGAAGTGAGTTTCTTTTTTACAAACTTCGATTCTAGTTTCGCTTGTGTCCTAGTTAGTTGTTCTCTATTTTTAACCATTCCTTCTTCTCAAAGTTCCTTATTGCTTTCCCTATCGTTGTATATTTTCCTTAACATTTTTTGTTTATATTTTACTAATCTGTCATAGACATTACTTTTATTTATTTTTCCTAGTTGTACGGCTAGAGAATTCTAAAACCCGATATAGAGTTTCCAGTGTGGTCATATGGTTTTGAAATGTGTACATCGATTTATTTTTTTTATATATACGCGTAGTTCTCTGAATAGGAAATTGCTGAAGTCACTATCAGCAATTATCTTTTAAGCCTACCCATTATGGCAAGCATTCCGTCGCTCAAACTGATCATATCAGTTGACTTAATTTTGCTGTGGTGTATTTTGAAAATTTGTCTATAGTTGTTAATACTGCAATATTAGGTAATTTACATTTACATCTTCGGGGGCTTCGGTTAATCTAAATTTGGGTTTTATAGTTCCTGTCTATTTTAGCTTTACAAATGTATCTAGTTATTAATTCTTTTAATTTGGGGAAATATTATATTTTTTATTTATTTATTTTCCAAGCCTGGTGGTTCTCGGTTAGCAAGTAGTGTGGAACTCTAATGCCACTAAAAACACCTCCTTAATAAGGACCAATCTATGAAAGATCGACAAATGATTTTTCTTTATTATATATATTTAAAATCGCGTAAAGGAAAGTATAAAGTTTCAAGTACTTTTCCGTAGCTTTTAGACTGTTAGCTCATGAGGATCACTAGCCATAAAGTACTACTGATGTAACAACTTTGGCTAGAAGTTGTCTCCTGCTATATCTCGATCCGCCAATAATAGGTATAATTCACGCAAGGGATGCACTCAGTCGTGAGGGTTTATTACTTACTTAGTCCATATGATCTTTAAATGTAGGCCTTGAATCAATTATAACACCCAGATATTTAACTGCTGTTTTCGATATAGTTTCGTGTCTATCTATAGTGAGCATGATATTTTATTATTACCACCTCCATTTTATGTTAAGCCGCTTCGGGTAGGGGATAGAATATACCCGAGGTAGGCATGCCTGTCGTAAGAGGCGACTAAAATCCAATCTCCGTATACCGAGCGTAGTGTATACAAAATATGCAATGAACAAAACAAAAAGATATATTACCCCAGGTGGCAGTCCAGCTTTACTGGAAAATCCACCCTCTTCGGAGGTCGGCTCTACAGATTCTGGGGAGAGCCGCTTATTGCAATCCAATGACCCTTTTTCAAAAAGTTCAAGGGTGTCTCGATCTCCTCCACCAAGATCGAATAACTCCGGGAAAAGAAGTCCACCGGAAGCGCCAGACGAAAGAAAAGCCCTCGACCTCTGTTCCTAAAAGAAACGGTAAAGAAAAGTTACAATTGGAAAAGCGACCGGGTAATGACCTGCGAACATCAGGAGTGCAGACTTACGCTCAGGCTGCTGCATCTGAAATACCAAAAAATATTGAAATTTCGAAGGACCCTGTTTCTCATGTTCTTTCAGTTATTCTAGAGAAACTTGAAGAACAAAGCAAACTAAATAAAATTATTCTCGATAGGCTGGTTAAGCTCGAAAGTAATTCAGGGAAAACGCGTACTCCAACTAGATTATGAATGAAAAACGAATGTTAAAAATATGTACTTGGAATGCAAACGGACTATTGCAAAAACTTGACGAATTGGAATTATTCTTGCGTGAAAAATATATCGATATTTGCTTGATTTCTGAAACCCACGTAAAAAACGAATCGCATTTAAAAATAAAAGGCTATAATGATTACCACGCTTGTCACCCTTCCGGAAAAGCGAGAGGCGGATCATCATTGTTTATTAAAGACTACATCGAACAATCCGAAGACCTAAAGATCGAGCCTGAAACTTTGCAACTGTGCACGATACGAGTAAAAAATAGTCAGCGTACTCTTAAAATCTCATCTATCTACTGCCCACCGCGTTCCGCGCTTGAAAAAAGTCATTTTACTAACTTGTTTAAATTGCTGAAACCTAATTTCATTATTGGCGGCGATTTTAATGCGAAACATACATTCTGGGGCTCAAGACACAACTCGCAAAAAGGCAGAATGCTCTATGAGGCAGGTATGGAGTACACTTGTGATTTCCATTCGACGGGTAAACCCACCTACTGGCCAACTGATACTTCGAAAATACCTGACCTGATCGACTTTTTCGTCGTGAAAGGAATTTCTACCAACCACATTAAAGTTGAAGAGAGCTTTGATCTGTCGTCTGACCATTCTCCAGTTGTTTTGACATTAAGCGAAAAACTAATCTGTACCCTAGAGCCAGCGAGATTAACCAGTAGAACAACTAACTGGGAAGGCTTTAGGAACAAAATTGAAGATAATGTTGAACTGAGCGTTCCACTTACGACACCCTATGAACTTGAGGTTGAAGTTGATCGCTTCGTTGAGATCGTACAGCTCGCCTCTTGGAATAATACTCCCAATCCAAGGAAAACTCCGGACAAATACGGTCTACGATATCCTACGGAAATAAAAGAATTGGTCAAGGAAAAAAGAAAAGCGCGTACGAAATGGCAACAGAGTCGTGCTCCGCAAAATAAAGCTCACTTGAATCACCTGTGCAATTCGTTGAAGAAGACTATAAAGGATTTTAAGAATCGTGCGATAGGCTCTTACCTTGAAAGTTTAACAGCGAAAAAAGATTCCAATTATTCACTTTGGAAAGCTGTAAAAGGCACCAAAAGGCCCAAGGTCCCCGCGCCGCCCATTAAATTAAATCACAATGAATGGGCAAGGGAAGATAAAGAAAAAGCGGACGTTTTTGCGGCCCACCTGGAAGATACCTTTAAACCGTACGATGGTCAAGTGTTTTACGACAATATCAATAGGCCGGATTTACCATCTGACGATTTAGCACTTACAAGTGCAACGTTAAGGGAACCAAAACATGACATCGGGAATCTAAAACCTAAGAAAGCTCCTGGTTATGACTTGATCACCGGAGAAATTCTCAAAACTTTACCTAGAAAAGCATTGATTAAGCTTCTTGATATTGTAAATGCAGCTCTCAGATTAAAACACGTGCCTAACCAATGAAAAGTTGCGAAAGATATAATGATTTTAAAACCAGGAAAGCCGCCAAATTATGTAAAATCTTATAGACCAATTTCGCTACTACCAGTCATATCCAAAATTTTCGCGAGGATATTGCTAAGGCGCATCCAACCGGTTATAGAAGGAAATAATCTTATCCCTGACCAGTTTGGGTTCAGAAGTAAGCATTCGACGATTGACCAGGTGCATAGAATTACTGATGTAATCGAGAAAGCACTTGAAGAGAAAAAGATTTGCTCAAGCGTATTTCTTGACGTCTCGCAAGCCTTTGATAAGGTGTGGCACGGTGGCTTGAATTGCAAATTATGACAAGTTCTCCCTGTATGCCTATACGACATTATAGAATCATATCTCGGGAATAGACTCTTCCGTGTTAGACATGGAAATGAATACTCGGAGCTCAAAGAAATTTCGGCCGGTGAACCGCAAGGAAGCGTTCTTGGGGCACTTCTGTATCTGTTATATACTCGAGATATACCGAAAGAAGATGGCACTATCCAGGCTACGTTTGCCGATGACACCGCTATCCTAACCGTAGGTAAAACAATCGAGGAAACGACTGCAAAACTGCAAAACGCACTGAATAAAGTAAATGAATGGACGAGGGACTGGCGGATCGCCCTCAACGAATCTAAATCTGTTCACGTGAATTTCACTTATAAGAAAACTAATGTCTTGCCAATTTTCCTAAACTTGGTCCGAATACCTTTTGCAAACGAGGCCAAATACCTTGGAATGACACTCGACGTAAAACTGAAATGGAATTCGCACTTGAAAATGAAACGTAAAGAACTCGAAATCAAATATAGAGAAATGAACTGGTTGCTCCGAAAACACTCCCAGCTCAGTACTGAGAACAAACTGCTTTTATACAAGCAAGTGCTAAAGCCGGTGTGGACTTACGGTATACAACTTTGGGGCTGTACCAAGAAAACAAACACCAATATTTTACAAACTTTTCAAAATAAAGTGCTAAGAGAAATTGTTCACGCACCGTGGTATACTAGAAACGATGATATCCACAGGGATCTCGGAATTTCGACAATCGAAGCTGAAATTATAAGCTTCGCGAGAAAGCATAGAAACCGACTAATCGGACATGTCAACAAACAATCCAACAAATTCTGGATGAAAGCAATTTATTGCGCCGACTACAAAGGACAAAACCTTTCGACTTGGCGAGATAGGAATCAACCGCGCCTAGATTGCGGAACATGCAGGATCTTTCAGTGGAAGGTAACCTGCCAAACGTGTTATTTTTTCATGATAGAAAAACTGCTTGATAAGGTCGTTCTTAGTTGCAATATATAGTCAGTAAGAATCTGACACTACTATGAGCACGCGCTTGCTATCCTCATAGTGTCTATGGAAGATTTTTTCACCCACCCTCGGGGAAAAAAAAAAAAAAAAATTTTAGGCTCAGCTAGCGTAAGGCCAACTGATGCTAACCACAGTCGAACAAATGAAATTTGAACAACTTCTTCCAGTAGTTTTGTTGTTATAACTATAGCGATGTTGTTAGCAAATTTCAACACTTTAGCCTCGTCTGATATTTCGAGCCGAAGCATGTCATCGTTCTTCAGCATCGGTCCCAAGACCGTGCCCTGTGGTACTCTTGTATCTGCGTGCTCCTTTGCACCACCATCAGTGTCACTCTCTGCCGAAAATAATTTTTACTTCTCTTGGGTAGTAGCAAGAGCCTCTGTTTCTTTCATTGATCGGAAAATACTCCCTCACCTAAACAGGCAGTGTAGATGTCCACAAACATTTCTATTCTGGCTTTAACCGCCGCTCTAAGGGCCACATTGGGGATGCCACCCGATCCAGGGGTTTTTTATATCTAAATCTGTCGCGTACCTCAAGTATCTGTTTTGGTATGACTCTAGGTACTGCCGATGATTTACCCTCCTGCGGAGTTCTCGGTTGCCTTGAGAATAGGCCTTGAAATATTTTCAGTAATATTTAATTTTTTCATTACCACCTGGTACGCCCTTCACCAGGGGTTTTCATCCGCTTCTTTTCTCCTTGGTTTATTTCGATGTTGCCTTCGTCTCATGCAATATTATTGTCTCACGCAATATTGCTTAGTGGTCGCTGTAAGTATAGAGAGCGCTGTATTTCCCCATTTGGTTGTCTGTGAAAGGGAGTTGCTTATATAGGTTGACCAGATAAGAACGATAGGAAAAGAAATTTAAATAAAATAAAAAATGATTCTGGCTTTACTTTGAAGCTACGTTCATGCAATTATAATGGGTTATGCTTAAGATCGTGTTTATGCAGAAAATCCCCAAACACTTAAATATCAACATCCGCACGGATTCTGGAGGCCCCACCCAACATTCGTTCACCCCTCACCTCTTCAAATTCTGAAGATTCCTGCTGCTCTATCTCCGATATACTCGGCAGATTGAGCTGGAATGATGGAGAAAGCGGCGAAAAGGTTTTATTAGGTACGTCTAATCTCCCTCAGGATCGAAGGACTGCTGGAGAAGGATTGACTCAGGAAACAAACAAGGCTGAATGAACTTCTGAAACTGCATACTCCTGTCCAAGAGTCAGCGGAAGAGGAAACGAAGGAGGATAGCTATCGCGTGGCACAATGATACTGTAAACTCAGCTGAAGGCGCAAGGGCTGAAAGCAGATCTCATTTGGCGGCAATGGGGAAAAGAAATAGGTCAGTAGAAGGTGCATCAACTGGAACCGATCAGTGTCTTCAACCTAACGCTGCCTCCCCTTTCGTTGGATCGAATCAACCAAAAGAGAAGAAGTGAGCCTCGCGCCACACTTGATAGAGGGGTGTGCACACTTGATGCGAGCGTTTGCGCATGGGACGTACACCTTTCTAAAAAGGAACTTCAAACCGGTGGCGTTGTACGCGCACAAAACCTGGAAAATGCAGGTGCTGATACCTCTAAAGGTGAGCACTAGCACTAGGGAATAGAGATTGGTTGATGCGAATAGGACCTCTGGGAAAAAATAGCTCGAATTGAAGAAGAGGAAGGGGAAGCCTTTCTTTAATGAAGTTGTTGCTTCCTCTCTGGATAACCATCGCAGAGTATTTAATTTCGAGATTTCACGACATCAATTGGCCACCAAGATTATATTCCTTTTTATGGGGCTATTGTGTTTATGTAGACAATCCCCAAACACTTTAAACTCAACATCCGTGAAGTTGGTGCCGAAAAGTCACCGAAAATTACCTCGCAAGAATCGAAGTTTGCAAAAACTGGATGCCATTTAACCGATGATGTTCTCCATACGTAATAGCATAGTTCAAAATTTAAAATAGTAAAAAAATGTAAAAATTTAAATCTTTAATACTTTAATCCTACAGCACAAAATGAGTAACCCTGTACTTCCATTGTTTCAGCAGAATTTCGTTGGTACGACGGGCATCTACTACTTCCCCTAACTAACTATTAATGCCTTCTTTGCCTTGGCAGTGTAAACATTTTAGTTTCTTGTTGTATAACATTGCCGTGTGACCACTTTTACCACATCGTAAGCAATGCTTGGACTAGTCACTTGCACTTTTGCAAGCTTTGGCTATATGCCCAAATTTTATACATTTGTAACATTTAAGTGGGTTTAGTTTCTCCCGTATTCGGCAACCAACCCACCCTATGTGTACTTTGCCTACTGCGAAGAGCTCGTTGGCTACTCCTGCTGGCAGATTCACTGTTACCGTCTGAGTACCACTGTAGGCTTTTCGGAGTGACTCGATTTTCAATGCCTTTATGACGTTGGGGTGGCAATTATTGTAATTGCATAGCTATATGATGGCCATGGTGTGTAGGTAGGTAGTATGTTTCCTTGTGTTCAAGTGCTGTAGAGAAACAGCAACTCACAGGCACCAAGCATAAAAAGAGAAACGAATAAAATCTAATTTTCTCCGACCACTACACCAAAAATGGAATTAATGCCCCCTTGTCGCCCAGTGCGATACCAGCACATTTCGCTGTAGGCTCCATAAAGTAGTCGTGATTATGTTACAGGTTCGCATATTCTGAGAGAAAGTTAATCTGCTGGTTTCTTTTTAAATTGCATTTTAATTTGACACTGATAGCTCTTTCGTGCTCAACAAATTGACAGAAACACAGTACCATACTCGTATCTCCGCTGTACTAAATGAATCAATTTATGCTTGAACAACGTTGGAAAATATTGAAAACTTATTTGCAAAGTGATGTGTTACCGAATTTAGGAAAAAAAATGTTGGTCGAAAAAATCAACCAACCGTGCCTGCTATCAACAAATTTGTGAAGAAAGTTCGTGAGATTGGCATGTGAGCTCAGCCGAGAAAATTGCCGAAAGTGTGCGCCTAAACCCGAGACGAGAACCTCAACTCGCCACAGATCTCAGCAACATAAAGAGAGCGCTACAGAGGCACGATAACCGGTTTGGCCGGTAAGTTTTAACTGGTTGCTATTCTTCCTCGATAGCGACGTGGATGCCGCTGCTGATATGATCACTAACACTATACTCTTAGGTATGAATGACTTTATTCCTAACAGAATAAAGAGCATTAAACCTAAGGCAAACTCGTGGTTTGACCAGAGCTGTAAAGAGGCTATCAGGTTGAAAGAAGTAAGCTTTCGGTCTTTTAAAGCCAACAAATCTGAGGAAAACCGAAAGAAGTTTAAACAAGCCAGAAAAGACTGCAATGCAATGAGGCAAAAAATCCTACAATGTCCCAAAGATAGTAAACATTTTTGGTCATTCGTCAAAAATATTAAAAATTCTGCCTCGTCTGCCATCCCCACGCTCATTTACAATGACATTCCAGCTGTCAGCTCCTTAGACAAAGCTAATCTGCTTGCTGCTCACTTTGCAGCGAACTCCACGCTGCCAGATAATGCTTTGTCTCCACCTGTATTTGAGAGCATCAAATTTTCCATGGGACAAGTCCACTTTCACACTCGTACAGTTGCAGGAGTATTCAAAGGTCTTAACATACACAAATCCGCTGGTCCAGATGGTATCCCCCCCATAGTTTTGAAGAGGTGTTCTCCTACGCTGGCAAAACCTATGCATAAGCTTTTCTGTCTATTCTACTTTTCAGGGCTCTTTCCGAGTAGATGGAAAACAACATTTGTCCAGCCCGTCCCTAAAAAAGCCGAATCTTCCTCCCCGTCCAATTACCGACCCATTGCACTTACGTCCCTTCTTTCCAAGGTCATGGAAACGCTGATAAATCGTCAGCTTATGAAATATCTCGATTCACGAAATCTCCTTAATGACCGGCAGTATGGTTTTCGTAGCAACAGGTCCACTGGTGATTTGATGGCATATCTCACCGAGAAGTGGAACCAATCTCTCCATCACTTCGGTGAAACCAAGATGATTGCGCTTGATATTTCAAAGACATTTGAAAGAGTTTGGCATCAGGCTCTTTTGTCGAAAATGCGTGAATACGGCGTCGATGAGACTCTTCTTCAATGGATTAGAAATTACCTTTCGGGGCGTTCAATACAAGTTGTCTTGGATGGCTTCAAGTCTGCAATTCACTATATACATGCTGGTGATCCCCAAGGGTCAGTCTTGTCTCCGACCGTCTTCCTTATTTTTATAAATGATCTCTTATCTGCAACTTCTAATCCAATCCATTCCTCCGATGATGACAGTACCATCAGTTATTCGTATTCGTTCCCTAACTCACGTCCTTACTCTTCGGTCGTGGAACGAACGACAACGTATGTTGAATACATAAAATTAAATCCTGGACAGTATAATCAAATGGGGTTCAACCAACGATGTTAAATTTAATGCTTCCAAAACACACTGCTGTCTTCTGTCTCTCAAGTGAAACCGAAGTCCTTAACCATTATCCTTGAATAGTACTTGCATCGCTCAAACCGAGAGACTTGCATTCTAGGATTCCTAAACGGAGTAAGAACTACTCGTATTTTACCCCGTCTGATCTGGCCTCAATTTATAAGGGAATCGTAAGCCCAAAGATGGAATATAAAGCCCACGTCTGGTATGGTGCACCCAAAACCATACTACATATTCTAGATAGGGTTCAGAAATGCGCTTTAAAACTTATAGGTGCTAGAGACATTGTGAACTTCATACATTCAATTGAGCATCGTAGAAGTGTCTCGTATTTTTCCCCATTTTATCGTTCTCTCCATCTCTTCTGTTCCTCTTCCCACTTTTTTCAAACGATTTTGCCCTGAAAAAATGTAAGGGTATTCAAATTACCTTTGGCGTGCGCAAATCATAAAAATAAAATAAAAAATATAGTTTAGCTGCACAAATATGGTTTTTAGCCCCATCGTGACTAGTACTCACACACACACCGGCAATTAAAGAACACAAAAAGTAGATGTGAACTCTTATTCTCCTACAATAAAATGTTATCCTATGCGACTAAATGGAACAAATTTCATTGCATTCTTAGATGTTACTTTTGCATCGATCTGTAGCGGCACCAACAGTAGTTAACGCATAGCTGTCAACCGAAATGTATGCAGTGGTAGCAAAAAGACACTAACAGTAGTCAACGCTCGGCTGTCAGCTGAAATAAAAATGGCAGCTGCCAAGCCAAGATGACCGAAAGTAAAAACAACACTTTGATTCCAGCTAGCAGCGTGTGCGCAGACTTTTATCTCTTCCTAAGATTTATTAACACGCAATAAAAAAACAAATACAGAAACGCAAAAACGTGTGTCCTCATTTTTCCTCTTGATTTTTAGTAGTGGGATCTGATGTTAAAAGACAATCATCGTCAGTAACCAAATCCGCAAGAGCTCCTAAATGTTTACTTATGTGGGCACCCTAGTTACCTGAATGCGCTTCGTCCTGCGAAGTTCGTAACCAAGGAATCTACAACGTCGCGGTCGACTGATATTAGGAAAAACCGATGATAAAATTGTAATGAACTCTGAATCACCAGATTATTTTCGGATTTTTATTCTTTCGATTTTACACATGTTCCAATTACAAAAAGGGAAAAAGACCTAACCTCAATTTCAAAAGGAAAAAAGACCTAACCGCAATGAACTAGTTCAACTTCTGTCAAAACAAAGAAAAATGTCCGGATAATCACACATGCCTGAGGCATCACCAAATCGGTGCTGCCAAGTTACCATAAGTTCATATATTCCTAGTTCATTACAAAACAGTAAAAAATGACATCCAACAGCACCGCATCAGCACGTACAAACGTTTTTATCCCAATTTTAACCTACGTTGCTTTTTCAAAGTATTTGTAATTTAATTTAGTATTATTCTACCCCTTTTCTAAAGTAAACAAAGGTTAAAGTAAATAAACGCGAGTGTCGTCTACCTCAATCTTCCAAATAGAAGCATCTCTTCAAAAGCGACTTCCACACTTGTCATACCTCTAGCCCATTAAAGATTCCCGTCAATGTGACACAGTGCCTACGAGATTACATTGGGCATAGCGGTATCTGTGTACTTTCACAATTGTGTTCGCTAGTTTACACAGAAACGACTGTTGTCAGTGGTGAAACGTGATTCTATTAATCCAGATTGCATTAACGATGTTCGTGACCAAAATACGGTGCAAACCTCTTTTTGTAAGGCTTTTGGCATATTTAAATTGTTATCCTTTTAAATCTTGTTCATGGGCAGCATGTGGCCCCAATGTAGCTTGAAATGCAAACCCCGTAGGCACAAATGATATTTAAGACATTTAGCATTCCACGAATGGTTGCGAAAAGTTTACCCAGGCCATGTTATGGTCTGTTAGCATATTTACAATTATTGTCGCAGAGATATGTGCTCCACGGCAATAAACCTATAACCTTCAAAACAAAAACCAAACATAACCCCAATATTACGGTCACCCGTTAGGATAGCAAAAATGTTTGTTCATTCGTTAGAAACATTAAGAACACTATCATTGAAATATAAATCTGCTCACTTTAAGCTAGATTTGAATTAAGTACCAATTTTCCAGCGAACTCTATCCTTCGATATTGAGTCTTACCTCCTTCTGTAATTGAGAGCATTAAATTCTTCTAAGGACAAGTTGAATTTCACAATCGCACAATATCTTGCCATAAACATTTTTTTTTTTATCTACCCTACGTTTCCGGAGTAAAATGGCGACAATCTTTTTCCAGTCCATAGCCAAAGAATTCGATTTTTCTTCTTCCCTCAACAACCAACCCATTGCACTAATATTTACTATCCCTTGCTTTCCTAGCTTACAAAATATTTGAAATCCCGAAAACTCCTCAATGACAGGCAGTGAGGTTATTGTAGCGAAAAGTCCATTAGTGATTTGATAGCATACATATGTCATTAAAAAGTGAAATCAATTTTGTCATCCCTTGGGTGAAAACAAAATAATTGGTGTGTATGACACTTCGAAATCATTTAACAACAGAATTTCACGCCAACTGAAAAGCTTTTCATGTTTGGCGCATACGTTTGCTAATGACAACGTTTGCTAGAATGAACATATTCACACATAATTGAATGAGAGAACAAATATTTTTGATAGTATTTTTCAGTTGTAAGTTGTTATTCGTTCCGTTAGGTTTAGTGCGTCCATATACTTTGTCCTTCGGTTAAAAAAAAAAAAACGACAGGAAGGGAGGAAGTTCACCACCTAAGCTGGTTGAAAAATTCGTTATTATTATCATTGGGTCTTTACAATATATTTTCTAAGAAAGCCTAATTAAGAAATCTTTGGGGTTTTTTGTAGTCACGAGTCTAGACGAATAAGCCATAAACCTTGACGGTCCTAAAAAAGAACATCCAACAAGAAGTGGAAAATTTACCACCAAAAGTTTTTGGAAAATGTGCATCAACTATGGTGGCTGCCACTTGACCGATATTATCTTCGCGACTTAATAGGAAACGGGTGGCCGTGGTGTAGTGGTAACATCAACGCTTGTCACGCTCTTTGTTCACGTTTCAAATCCTGATCTCAACAGTCATCTATTTATTTCGTCAAAAATAAATAAAAAAGTCGATCAATTGCGAAAGGCTTAGTCAACTCTACTGCGAAGGCATAACACTGGCAGTAGGGTGGTCATATGGCTTAAAAATGCAACTTGATCATGATGATGACATCAGGTGGAGGGAATAAAAATACTGTGAATCAAGAGCAACGACAAAAAGCAAAACAAACAAGCTCCCCAGTTATCTGGACACCACCCTTGGAGTTTACTGAAACTTAATACCACCTAAGTTTCAAACCCACTACACCAATCTATCTTTCTCTCTCTCTCAATTTATACAAACGCCCGTGCCCTGAAATAATTTAATGTTATTCATATCCCATTTGGCGCGCGCAAATTATTAAAAAAAAAAAAAAAAAAAAAAATACAAACATCTAAATAAGCATAAGCAACAAACAGAATAAATTATTTTTGTTTACAAACAAAATTACTGCCATAGAAAATTGAGTGAGGACTTTTGCATCTGCAGGTTGCTATTGTAAGTGCAAAATGAGACAAGTTTTAACATTATCTACTGTCTCCTAAGCGTTTACAAAAATTGCACTCCCCTTTGCCATCGAGGTCTCCAGACTTAACCCCCATGGATTTTTTTCTATGGGAGTACATCATAAGTATAGCCTACGCTAAGAACCCGCGGTCTGTCATGAAGCTGGAGGAAAATATGTGCGGTGAAATTCACGACATCCAGCCAAACAGCTTGCAGCTCGTGGCACGAAACACGGTGGTCCGCCTTCAACAGTATGTGCGACTAAATGGACGGCATTTGGACGATATTATTTTCAAAAAATAGAATTTACATTCTCTCTCTTTATGTTAAACTAAGTAATAAAACAATACGAGGGCAAGGTGAAAAGTTCTCGGCCTGACAATGAAAGACTGCGATTTTCAGTTAAAAAATGATTTCATTTTTCTACATAATCTCCCTTGACTTCAAAACACTTGGTCAAGCGATTCTCCAACGTCAGTATTTCTTCTCGAAAGTGAGAGTCTGGAAGGCTGTGAAAATATTCATCTACGGCCCTCTCAACTTCTGCATTGGATGCGTAGCGCTTCCTAGAAACAAATTTCTTCAAGTTTGGGAACAGATGGAAGTCTAAGGGTGCCAAATCAGGTGAATGGGGGGGATGGCCGAGCAAACCGTACCCCAAATACGCACACTTGTGTACAGGTGCATTGTTCTTGTGAAAGATGATTTTTTTCTTCTTCAAGCCAGGCCTCTTCTCGCGAATTTTGGCATCCAGCTGGTCAAGAAGGTTGGAGTAATATTCGCCTGTAATTGTTCTGCCTTTCTCAAGGTAATCAATTAACAGGATCCCTTTCGCATCCCAAAACACTCTGGCCATAACCTTTCCAGCAGATGCGATCGACTTCGCTTTGTTTGGCGCTGAACCACCGGCTTCCACCCACTGCTTCGACTGCTGTTTCGTTTCTAGCGTGTAGTGGTGGACCCATGTCTCATCCATGGTGACAAATCGCCGCACAAAATCGGTCGGATACCTATTGAATCGGTCCAAAGATTGCCGCGAAAATCGTTTGCGCATTTGCTTTTGATCGGCATTCAGCAAATGCGGCAACCATCTTGCGCAGAGCTTTCACAGCCCTAAGTTTTTGTGCAAGATGTTTTCCACCCTCTCTTCCGATATACACACAGCCTTCGTTATCTCACCCACCTTCACTCGCCTATCGTCCAACACGATATCATGCACTTTTTCGATGGTTTCGGGGGTGTGGTTGCGGTTTTTGGCCGTCCTTAACGTGGGTCATATTCGAGGGACGTGCTACCACGTTTAAATTCAGCTGACCACTTTTTAACGGTTGCCATGGTAGGAGCAGAGTCCCCGTAAACTTTTGTCAACTTTGGATAAATTTCCTTAGGGCTTAACCCATCCAAAGTGAACAATTTTATCACCGCACGATATTCAAGTTTATCCATTTTAACGAAAAACACGCAAGACGTCTAATGCAAAAATTCGTGTAAGGAAACTACTTGAGAGAACAAGTTGAAACTTGTCATACGAACTAATGAGCAATTCACCCAGACAGGAAAATTTAATTTTTGCTGATTGGAACACCATCTCTGCGTCAGGCCGAGAACTTTTCACCTTGCCCTTATGTCTCATAGTTTCTGTTTTATTCACGTTTAAAAACATAAATCTGCCACCGGACACCATGTACCATTGGAAAATCCGGAAATTCAATTGGCTTCACGAGCATACCGCAGTTATCAATTTTAGTTACATACGAGTAAGTTTAGAGTATTATAAGTGGTTTGAGTCAAAACGAGATTGTTTCCCCATAGCTTAGAACGAGGAAAAGATGGATCCCATCTCCCATAGAATTTTTTACTTGCACCTATAAGGTCAAGTGTTGGTTTAATACAAAACTTCAACCTCAAAATTTTTATTAATTTTGGTATAAAGAAGAATCTCAAAAAATTGGGTTTTTCAATTCTGTCTGTTTCTTAGTCTGTACGCAAGGGCTGGATAGATTTTCTTCAAACTCCCCATTTGTAGGATCGCAATTCGAGCAGAATTTGGAATTTCCAATCTAACTCCAAAATTAACAGTGCTTTACTAATGGGCTATTTTGGAAAAAATAGATTTTCTCGAAAACGGCTCTTACGATATTGTGTATAACGGTACTTTACTTTTCTTTTTTTTTATATAAAACGTGCGTTTTTTGTGGAAAGGGGAAGAGACAGAGAGAAAGACAGAGTGGTGTAGTTTGAAACTCAGGTGGTATTAAGTTTCTGTAAACTCCAAGGGTGGCTGTCAATCCTATTATTGTCGTTGCTTATGATTCACAGTATTTTTTTCCGTCCTCCTGATGTCATCATCACGATCAAGTTGCATTTTAGCCATATGACCACCCTACTGCCTGTGTTATGCGTTCAGAGTAGAGTTGACTTAGCTTTCGCAAGTGATCGTCTTTTTTATTTATTTCATGTGAAATAAATAGATGATTCTTGACATCAGGATTCGAACCGTGAATCAACAGCGTGACAAACGATGATGTTAACACTACACTACGGCGACCGTTGAACGGTTTTTAAAGTTTTCTTATTCTTGGATATGACTAGGGCGATTTTATTCAAAATCAATATCTAAACAACTTTTAAGATGTACCAGGATACTAAGTTTTGGAAAATTGTTAAAAAATTGTTAGAAAATTGTTAAAAACATACTTGAACCTACATATTCTTTACATGCAAATCAATCAGTTCGAAATCTTAAGAAAATAATTTAAAAAAAAAAAATCTGTTTTCTTTTTCAAAAAAATCAACAAACATTTTTTTTTTCGAGTTTTATACTCCTGATGTTCGGTGTTTACCTACCCCGGATAAGACCATTAGGTAGGCTCGGATGGAGCACAGTCCACGTTTTGGTCCTTCGATGATATTCCGATCTAGTTTTTTTTTTTTTTTTTTTATAATTTGCACGTGTGAAAGGGGTTATGAATACCCTTATACTAATTTTTTTTTTTAGGACACGGGCGTTTTTGAGGAAAGGGGAAGAGACAGAGAGAAAGTTTTGAAACTCAGCTGGTATTAAGTTTCAGTGAACTCCAAGGGTGGCTGTCCAGATAACTGGGGAGCATGTTTGTTATTGCTTTTGTCGTTGCTCATGATTCACAGATTTTTTTTCCATCCTCCTGATGCCATCATCACAATCAAGTTGCATTTTAGCCATATGACCGCCTTACTGCCAGTGTTATGCCTTCGCAGTAGAGTTGACATAAGCTTTCGCAATTGATCGACTTTTTATTTATTTCATGCGAAATAAATAGATGATTATTGACATCAGGATTCGAACCGTGAACCTGCAGCGTGACAAGCGATGATGTTACCACTACACCACGGCCACCCTGAACTAATTAGTTAATATTTTTCTGATCTATAAGTTCGTTTTGGCGCTTCGAGAGTTCCGTCCATCGCATCGGCGTCTCTCTACTGATGATAGTACAGGGTGTAACAAAAGTTACTGTATGATTTCTTTTTTTTTAAGAAATAAATATTGAATGGAATTTTTATTTTACGCAAATTTTTTACATTATGTATAAAAAATAATATCAGTTAAATGATAACCATTTTCTGGAATGCAAAAATCTGTCTTTTTATGGCACTTTCCATAACTTTGTGGAATTTTTCTTGCGATGTAAGACCAATTTCTTCATGAATGTTTTGGCTTTAGTTACTGCAAGGTTTGGGGCTTATTCACTAACACTTTTTTCTTAAGATAGCCCTACAAGAAAAAAACCTGGAGCAGTCAAATCAGGCTATCGTGGTGGGCAACTCAAATCGCAGTATTTGGAAATTATCTCATTTGGAAATTGTTGTCTCAATAACTGCATTATTACATGTAATATATGGGCTGTTGCACCATCTTGCTGAACCCATAGATTTTGTACGAGAGGAAATGCAAATCCTCTTTCAAAATCCGCCGAAGAGTGCGGTCGAAAAGGTGCAACTGGGCAGCTTTTCCTTCAATAAATTGATTGTGGCGCGCGCTGTGTAGCATGTTGCGCCATCCTATTGAATCCACAGCTCTTCCATATTGATGCCATTCAATTGGGGAACGATAAAGTCAATAATCACGGATATATAGAGCTTTCCATTGACTGCAGCATTTTGGCAGACATCACTTTTGAAGATATATGGACCAATGATTCCTCCAGCCCATAAAGCACACCAAACAGTGGCTTTTTGTGGATATAACGGCGTCTCAATAATGACTTAGTGGATTTTCTTCACCCTAAATGCGGCCATCTTGCTTGTTGGCGTAGCCATTCAACTAAAAATAGGCCTCATCGCTGAACAAAAATTTGTGGTGAAAATGAGGATCAAAAGCAATCTCGTTTTCGGTCCATTCACTGAATGTACAACGCACACGATGGTCAACCGGCTTAAATTTTTCCACGAGCTGGATCTTGTAAGCTTGTAGAGATTTTTTCGCAAAATCTTCCATAAAATGGATGAACACAGCTCCAATTGCTGTGTACGATGACGAATAGACTCATTCGTGTCCTCCTCAATTGCACGTTCCACAGCAGCATCAGATTCTTCGGTGCGCCCTGCACGACGTCTCCGCGGATGTGTGTTATCAATTAGAGATATTGGTGCGAAAACGATCCATATCTTCAGATCAACACTCGCGCTTATAAGTTTAGCGAGCTGAGTCCGGGTGGACAACTACCAGTATCCGATGTCTACTGCGTGGAAGTAAAATAAACACAATTGATGTGTAGTAACAGTTACAATACTGGGTACTGCCTGGTTGACACCGATCACAGTCTACCATATTTGTACAACATCCAGCCACCAAATTACTTGCTCGGATGGATGATTATGTCGACAGTAAGACCTACCACGAGGTCGTCCTCTACTGCGCCGTCCGTCCGGGGTGGATTCGAAGACTTTCTTGGCTGGAACGTTGGACTCAATCCGCTCTACGTGACCCAGTCATCTAAGTCGTTGTATGTGAACTCTTCTGGCTATGTCCATGTCATTATAAAGGCCGGATAATTCGGCATTGTATCTTCTCCTCCTCTCGCCGACTATGCAGACGGGACCAAAAATCACTCGAAGAACTTTTCTCTCGAAGTAACCAAGGGCATCCTCATCCGATTTTGATAAAGCCCATGCCTCTGCGCCATACAGCAGGACTGGGATGATTAGTGTCTTAAAAAGAGTTACCTTGGTAGTTCGGGATAGGGCTTTGCTACTCAATTGCCTTCTTAGCCCATAGAAACACCAATTGGCAAGAGTAATTCTTCGTTTGATCTCCCCACTGGTGTCATTTGGGGAGTTCACCATAGAGCCTAGGTAGACAAAGTCTTTTACTACCTCAAACTTATATCTGTCTATCGTGATGTTCTGTCCAAGACGCCGATGTTGGGTGTCCTTTTTTGTAGAGAGCATATATGTATTTTGGTTTGCTTTCATTGACCGCTAAACCCATCTTTGCTGCCTCGATCTCAATACTCGAAAACGCCCCACTGACGGCCCGCTGAGTTCTTCCAACTATGTCAATGTCATCGGCGTAGCCGAGTAGTTGTACAGACTTGTAAAAGATTGTACTTTCGTTGTTGATTTGTGAATTACGTACAATTTTTTAAAGTACTATGTTAAAGAGATCGCATGATAGCGCGTCACCTTGTCTAAGACCTTTCCTGACATCGAACGGATCGGTGGTGTTGTTTCCGACATTTCCGATAGAGCAGCGAGAGATCTCCATTGTCATTCTGCACAAACGGACGAGCTTGGCAGGGATGCCAAGACTAGACATGGCTCTGTATAACTCGTCTCTATACACGCTATCATAGGCAACTTTAAAATCGATGAAAAGGTGTTGCGTATCGATGTTATATTCGTGGGTTTTTTCCAAGATCTGCCGTAGTGTGAATATTTGGTCAATGGTGGACTTACCGGGCCTGAAACCGCACTGATAAGGACCTATCAGGTTGCTGACGATTGGTTTTAGGCGTTTACATAATACGGCAGACAGGATCTTATATGCGATGTTGAGAAGACTTATACCTCTCTAGTTGGGGCAGTTCAGAGGGTCTCCTTTCTTCAGGATCGGGCAAACGATGCTGAGGTTCCATTCATCGGGCATACTTTCGTCCAACCAGATTTTACAGATGAACTGGTGCATGCTCCTTACCAGCTCATCTCCTCCTGCCTTAAAAAGTTCGGCGGCAGGGCAGTCGGCTCCAGCTGCTTTGTTGGATTTAAGTTTAGATATCGCTATGCTCACTTCATTCTGATCGAGTTGACGGGAATCTTGACTATCATCGTCACTATTGAATGGATCGTTCTGCCTGACAGCGGTATGTTGGTCATCGCCGCCGTTTAACAGTCTGCAGAAATGTTCCTTCCATATCCTCAGCACCAACTTCGATTCTACTACTATGTTACCATTTTCGTCCCTGTAGGGTTCTGTTCTGGCTTTGAAACCCTGGCATGTCCTTTTAACCTTTTTGTAAAATTTTCGAATATCATTCCTGCAATAAAGTATCTCAATCTCCTCGATCGAGCGCTTTTCATGCTCCTTTTTCTTTTTTCTTAAAAGATAATGTTCCTCTCTTCTCCACCGCTCGTATAACTCACGAGCAGCTCTAGTCCTTCTATGCAGTACGCCTCTTGTTTTGCTCCATGTGTTTGCCGGCATTCCTTATCAAACCAGGGGTTTCGTTGTGTTGTCCGGGAGAAACCCAGCACATCAGGGGCGGCATAGAACTTAGATTAAGATTAAAGGAGAATCGATCGGCAAAGGCTCTGGCAGTCTCTTGCGATTGTAGCCGTCCGACGTCAAACTTCCTCACAGTATATTAGGCCCCGACCCATAGAATCCATTAATCCGTTGCTTCGTCGTTTTTAACTGACACATTGATAGAATACACGTATTCTTATGGTATGAACTTCGACGGATAAAGTAGGTTTACTTTCTACTTTTTTAGTCCGTTGATCCGTTGGCAGTCGGCACATTGAGAGTAAGCATTTACATTGGTTAAAGCACTGAGAGAGAAGAGAAACTGTCATCGCCGTTGACAATCGGTTGCCATTTCAATCTGTCAATGAAGGTATGCGTATGAGACTGTTCTTTCCATCAATACGTGAACGTCACCGTCAACCTTCAACGGAACGACGTCGACGGATTCTATGGGTCGGGGCCTTAAGTCTATTCATGGTGAAATGACAAATAAAACTGAGCACAAACTGTCAGCTCTCAAATTGGCTGTCGCTGGAAAAAGTATTGCCAATTAGAAAAACAAACATATAAAAAAACACCTTATGATATAAATATGTCTAGATATAGAATTTAAATGTTAAATTAGAATATAAAATTTAGAATACGCGAATTGTGACTCTACAGATTTCAGATACGAAGTTTGAAGTAAATCCGTGCAGCCATTTAGCTTGCAATCGGCCTTTCAGACAGACAGACAGAATTGAGAGACCAACTTGTTTTAGATTTCCTGTTATGATTAAAATCTCGAGATCAGTAAACCAAACTTGCAAGTTAACATCATTGGAACGATTTTGTTTAAATTTTGAACTGAATGATTGAAGCGCCCATGTCGTACGTTGTGGTGTGGCCTATTACGTTTCTGTGAATTATGTGCGATATAGAGCGTCAAAGACTAAAATAAACCTAACGCAGAACCATACCATGTCCTTAGACATACGCCTTCTTGTCAAATTGTCCATAAATATTTCAATCCTTACGGGTTATTATTGTAATATTATGTTCTATTCTCGAAACAGGCATCCAGTAGACCACATCTAATCTATGAATAATTCACTGCTTTACGTCATGCAAACCCTCGCTATACTCGTACATCTTACATAATGTTATTTCCAAGCCAAAAGATTCACTAAAAACTGATTAAATTTTCCTCTGAATGAGGTTCTTTTTCACCAGCATCGTGGTCAACGTCTAAAACAATAAATCTTCCTCTGGATTTGCATTGGTTCTGCAATTTTATTTTCTACCCTCCTGTATTATCAATTTCAGTGAATGAATACTTCAGCTATAATAGCAATAACATTAGACGCGATAAGCCAAAAGACCCCAACAAATAGCCCGAAACATGAATCTCATCGCCTTTAGTGTCTAGGTTACTTCCAAACAAACAAAGGAGCTCAGTATTTGATCACCTATCTCATAATAAAGCCGCCTTTCAGCCCAAGTATAAGGCAAACATATTACAATTTAATACCATGATGATAAAGTTTATGACCTAGTTAATTTTTATTATACAGAAACAGCACTTCCAACAGTAACGCCTTATTGCGTACACTTCTTTACATGGGGTGCACTTAAATTTCTCAATAGATACCGAACAAGCCTTTCAATGAAGCATCCTTAATGACTTATCAAAATGTGATTAATTTTGAGAGTAGGCACCTCCGGAAAGCTTGAAACAATATTAAATTTCCCTAATTGTGTCTGCGTGCATGTGTATGTATTGTTTGAAAGAGGTAAGTCCTAATCAGTAAAGGTTGTTAGGGTTTCCTACTTTTTTTTTTTTTTTTGCTTTTATGAAGTGGGTAGACTTTTAATAAGACTTTTATTGAATGGAGTACAGCTGCTGTCGATGACGGCAAAGTGTTTTCGAAATTTAAATAAAGGTTACTCGCGTTGGAGGAGCTAACAATACGCCAAACAATGTTTCAACAAATTTAAATAAGCAAATGGGGGAAGATTTTGAGTTTTTGACAAATAAAATACGAATATATAGGTAGATTCCCTTTGAGTTGAAGGCGATCCATTGACTTATTAAAGAATTAAACCTTGCCACTTAAATTCAATTTAATCATCCTCTTCTTATCGATCCATTTTCATTTCATTTTCTCATTTCAGTTTCCTCAATTCCTGTGCAAATCCTGTTGCATTGTATTGTGTCTCTGGAGTATTCCGTCAGCACTTCAATCGGTATTTGTGCTGTTTGTGCTTTAAGCCCACTCCACGAAATCGACAGCATTCCACAACTGGGGCGCTCGACACAAGTATCATGTCGACACGTCGTTCAACCAATTATAATCGTTCGTCGCTGCACATGAATAACAATTCTGGAGGGCATAACAACTACCACAATAATTTCCAACGTCAACAGTCCTTGCAGATGCAGCACAGTGTCATCAATAGCAATGGTGGCTCATCTCCCACACAGAGTATAATTTTAAGTGACAAAAGGTGAGGAACAGTTGCCATGATGCTGCAAAGTGATTTCCTATAATGAGTACGTTTTATGGAATGTATAAATTGCATTGAGGCATTATGGCAAAATAAGTTAAAAAATTGTAAATATTGAAACATATTATATGGTATCTTATGTCATGCAATATAAGGACGAATAATTTGAAATTGTAGTAAACTATGTAAATATGTACTATAAGAGGTATCGTGGAGCACTTGGTTAAGTCGTATAATGAAAAAATATTTAAAATATGAGCAAGGGCAATACAGTGTTAGTATAAATTTGTCTCTTCTCCCCAAAAACACAAAAGGCACACACACAAAAGATTATAAATTACTATAATGTGAACACTTGAAAATCCATAATGTTCAGTAGGGCTCAAAAGTGAAGGTGAACATTTTGTTTGGATTAGAAGAATTCATTTCGGACGGAGCTACCATTGAAGAATTATGAAAGGTCGCAAGTAAAAGGGGGCAATGAGGAGCACCAATATTTTTGCATTTAAAGTCTTGAACACCCCATTTTATATATTATACATAGACATTTTTTTTAAATATTAGCTTATGCAGACGGAGTAAACCCTTGAATGAAATTAATTGAGGTATTAATTGTACGATGTAAATAAATAAATAAAAATTTTGGGGCTAACAGCCCAGTGCAGGGCCTGGCCTAGCTCGTGCTCTGCGCCTCACGAATGGTTGGGACCTACAGTTTTACGCCGTCTCCAAAGGGCTTTTTTTTCGATTGAGAGAAGGTTTTTCATGACAGTTTTTCTCTCGGATGTTTGTCAGCCTGCGAGAAAACAGTTCTTTTTTTTGCGTTTGCTTGGATTCGAATTTTTAACCTCTCGCTCAGTGATCGCGCACTTAATCATACAGCCACGGTGCCCACGATGTAAGCTGGAATGAAAGATTGGTGTAATGGTTTGAAACTCAACTGTTATTAAGTTTCAGTAAACTCCGAGGATGACGTCCGGATAACTGAAGAGCATTTTGTTTCGCTGTTATTGTCGCTGTTTTATGATTCACAGTATTTTTTTTTCACCTTCCTGATGTCATCACCCACTATACCCACAACCCCTCCTACCCCTGGTCCTCGCGGCACTGCCGTCAAGCATTTCATCGCGAGGGGGCTTCAGCCTTATACTTGGCTCGTTCGTGTTGGCCGAAGTCTACGCGACGTTTCGCTGTCGCTCTTGTCTTCGTTGTTCTTTCATGATTGTAGCCACAGTTTCGTTTACTGCTTCCCAAGCTTCTTTCGTGCTCATCATCTCTCTGGTGGTGTTTTCTGGTGTTAAGTCGACACCCAGTCTGTTTGCCAGCAAGGTGCGTTCTTCCTGATATCGTGCACAATGGAACATGATGTGTTTTGCATCCTCGACTGCTTCCGTGCACGTTGGCCATTAAGAGTTGTCTTCGTGCCAAATCTATGGAGGTAGGCTTTAAAACATCCATGACCAGTAAGCATTTGCGTCAGATAGAAGTTCAGCTCTCCATGCTTCCTATTGATCCAAGGGTCTATATTGGGGATCAATTTCTGCGTCCATCTGCCTTTGTCACAAAAGTTCCATCTCTCAGCGTGACAAGCTGTAACGTTACTCTCAGGGCATATAATTTATTGTTGAAATTTGTCGCTTAGGTGATTTTATTTTCATGGCTACCGTCCAGGTTGGCGACTAGTAACCAATCCAATATTTAGCATAATTCGTGCAAGCTAGATGTGTGACAGCTTCTTTTTTTTCTGTTGCTGATTAGTACCTCTTCTGTTTTTTACTCAGCTAGCTTTAGGCCCTGAGATTCTAGCCAACCTCGAATTTCTTCTTCTAATAATTTGACAACTACGAATGCGACCATATTGTCTGCAAAACTATCCTTAGTTTCCTCTGGTATGTGTAGTCGGAAGATACCGCCCTGCGTGATGTTCCATAGAAGAGGACCCAACACAAAACCAAAGCTTGTGCTCTACTGTGATCCGCACCTTCATCTGTGTCATAAATCGAACATAAATCAGACTGCCTAAAATAGTCCGTCACTATTTTCATGTTGTAATCTGCTATCTTCTTACGATACGAGTAAGCTTTCAGTTTGCGGAGATGAATGCATTTTTAACATCTAGTAAGGTGACGTAGCCTCCTTTCGATCTTCCTTCTAGAGTCGATAGTTTAGCTTGTGCTAGTCCTCCTGCATTCTCTATGGCTGCCTGCAGCTTATTACAGATGATACACTCCAATAGTTTTCCTGCTAATTCCAACACGCAGAGTGGGTAATACGACGACGGATACCCCTTCCTTTTTTTATTTCCCTTGTGTATTAACACCAGTCTTTGCATTTTTCATTGGTCTGGAAAAATTCTTTCACTTAGGCATGAGCTGCATATGTCAGTGAATAATTCTGGCCGGGCCTTAACTGCAGTCTTGAGAGCTACATTGAGTTTACCATCTAGTCCGGGTACTTTTCTATCTCCGAATCCGTTACAGGCTTCTATTACTTCTTCTCTTGTTATCAGTTAAATAGCTTGCTAATCTTGTTCATAATCAAATGTCTCTTCCTATCATTTTCGGAATAATCCTTGCACGATGTTACGTAACATTTCTGAACAGGTGGGAGCTATAAGCCAGTAATTTTTTTTAATTTTGGTGGGGGCGAAAGCCCCCATTTATTTGGCTTATTACAAGCTACAACTAACTTAAGGCTAAAACTTAAACCTAAAACTTAAAACTAAAACTTAAAACTAAGACTTAAAGTTAAGGAGAATGGTGAAGGAGTTCGGTTTTGAGGCAGGGGGTGCTGAGGTTAAAATCAAACTGGGTGAGGTTTGAGTTCACTTTTCGCAGCATACGGGAAATTGGTTCATTAGATCCATATGAAGTGCGGTGGGACGGTAAATAGAAAAGACGAGGGCATCGTAAATTTCGTGGGTTGGTATTGAAAAAAATTGAATTATAAAGAGATGCGCAATCGACAGAGCCTGAAAGAAGTCGATGAATGAAAAGAATGTCTGCAACATCTCTGCGTTTCTCTAGAGTACTCAGGTTGATGAGGTTGAGGCGGTCTTGATAGGGAGGCAAGATAAATGGATCGTTCCAAGGAAGACCTCGAAGGGCAAATCGAAGAAATCGACGTTGAACATTCTCGATTCTGGTCACATGAACTTGCTGAAAGGGTGACCACGCTTGACTGGCATATTCAAGGAGGGGGCGCACAAAGGTAATGTAGAGGGATCTGGTCACGTAAGGGTCAGAGAATTCTTTGGACCATCGTTTGACAAAGCCAAGTGATGAGTTAGCTTTACGAATTATCTCATCAATATGTGAACGAAAATTTAGTTCCCTATCGTACAATATTCCAAGATCACGGAGAGACTGAACGATGGATATAGGTTGACCATGAAGAAGGTAAAGGCGGGCGGAGGACACGTGGTGCTTACGTGATAAGGTAATGGATTGACATTTGGCGATATTGAGCTCTAAGCGATTTTGTAGGCACCAGTTCGAAAAACTATCAAGGTCTTGTTGAAGGAGGCAGTAGTCATGTGGTGAAGAGATGGCTTTGAAAAATTTGGTATCATCAGCGTACAGAGAGAGGGAAGAATGTTTAATAACCCTCTCGACATCGTTTATGGTTAGAATGAAGAGAAGGGGACCTAGATGGCTGCCTTGCGGAACACCAGAGGTGGCCAAGAAGGGAGTCGATAAGATGGATCTGAAGCGAACTCTGTAAGAACGGTTTTCCAGGTAAGAAGATATCCATTTTAACAATATGGGTTCGAAACCGAGGGCAGACAATTTGAAGAGGATTAAGTTATGAGATATCTTATCAAAAGCCTTACTAAAATCAGTTGCAATAACGTCGACTTCTTTGCCATTCCCTAAGGCAGACAGTGCGAAGGACACGAATTCGACTAAGTTAGTGGTAGTTGATCTACCTTTCAGAAAGCCGTGTTGGGTGGGAGAGATAAGAGACTTGCACTGAAAGCTTAAGGCTTCGTATAAAATACTTTCGAAAAGTTTGGGTAGATGAGAAAGTTTAGCAATGGGACGATAGTTTGTTACCTCGTTCTTTGATCCCTTTTTGTGAATGGAGGTTATGAAAGAGGTCTTCCAAATCTGAGGGAATTCTCCTAGTGATAGAGACAAACGGAAGAGGTGAGAGAGGGGGAGGGAGAGAATGGAAGAGCATTTTTTAAGAAAAATGGCAGGGAGACCATCTGGGCCGGGTGAGAATTCATCATTAAGATTTTGTAGTTTATTTTCAATTACAGCAGGATCAAAAGGCAGGGACAGAAAGGGGCCAACGGAGAAGTTAAGAAGGTGAGTGAAGTAAGAGGGGTCTGGTTCAAAAGAGTTGTCGGCGAAGGATTGTTTAAAATAGGTGGCAAACAAGTTGGCAATGGTTTGCGGATTAGTTGAAGATATGTTTTCAAAAGAGAAGGACGGAGGGTAACCGTCAGATTTTTTTTTATAGTTGACGAATTGAAAAAATGACTTAGGGTCGTTTATAAGATTTGCTTTCGCGTTAATTAGGTGCCGCTGGTAGAGAGAGTTATAAAGATGATTGAATTGAAGGTAGGAACCGAGATAGTTGGAATAGTCGAAAACAGAATTGGTACGAAGGAAAGCTGCCCATAACTTGTTTCTCTTGTTACGTAAGGCGCGAAGTTTGCGATTATACCAAGGGGGGGATGAAGATGAAGTTTTATGACGAGAAAAGGGGACATAAAGAGAAATGGAATTAAACATTTCTCTGTAAAAAATTGTGAGGGCTTCGTTTAAGGATAAGTTAGCAAAATCAAAGGAACATCTACTCAGATAGGCATTTATTTTGCGGAAATTAGCTTTATGAAAGTCGTAAGAAGTGTGAAATGCAGGAGGTGTAGATTGAAGTGGAGAATTGAGGAAAAGTGAAAGAAGAAGGGGAGGATGAAAGTTATCAATAGTTGACAGAGTTAGGGGACAAAGCGAGACTGAGGAGTTAACGGGATCAGTTGTGAATATAAGGTCTAATTGCCTTCCCATGTAATTTAAGACATTACTAACTTGACATAGACTTGAATCAGTTAGCCGATCTATGAAGAGACATTCCTTAGTGGAGTTGGCATTTGAAGCGATGAAAAAGGATTCATCATCGGAAGGACTCCACTGCAGCAGAGGTAGATTAAAGTCGCCAAAAATGAGGATGTCATCGAGGGAATCAGATAGGTCGATTATTTGATCAATCGCGTCTATAGCAAGTTGGTAAGATTCGATAGATTGATTTGGTAGAATGTAACAACACATAACGTACAGGGATCGGTGTGGAAAAGTTATTTTTATTGTAATAAAGTCGACCTTAGAAGAGGAAGAAATGGCAATGAGAGAAGAGTCAAGGTCATTATGAATGGCCAGTAGCACACCTCGAGAGGGAGAGTCTACCAAGGGTTGGGTAGGGTCGTCGTCTCGAAAAACATTAAAAGTAGGGGGGAATAATTCTTGACTCTTTATGTCGGGGATCAGTTTGGTTTCAGTCAGAGCATAGATATCGAAAGGGAGGGCATGGGATTGGCGCAAAACAGCTTGGGTTTTCGAGCGTAGGCCTCTTACGTTCTGGTAGTAAAATGTAAGAGGAAGATTGTTGTGTAGGGACGAGGGGGAAGGCAGTTGAAGTGCTGATGATAGTGGCAGTTTATGGACGAAAAAATTTTTTGTGGTCACTTCGGCTCCGTTGGAGATGTTGCGTTCTTTTAGAGTGTACGTAGTTGCCAAAAGCAGCAAGGTCATCTGCTACTTTTTGAGGAGACAAATTAAAAATCTCGTGGAACTTGATATAGATTTGCTTGAGACTGTCTATTTCAATGGGGAGGCCTTCCTGCTGAATGGAAACCATGACACTTGTTTTGGTTTTACCCTCATAGCAAACTGAGTCAGATTTGTCATGAAGATACGCGAGAAAGAGGCGTATATTCTCGTAAACCCTTTTTTCTCTTAGCCTGGAGAGTGCGTAGCGACATTCTGTGGTGTCGAAGGTTTGCTGTGTTAGTTTAACTAGAGGCGGTAAAACTGGATCAAGACTGGGAGCAGTGGAGGAAGAGATTGAAGAGAAAGGTGTATTAGATGAGACATTAGCTGTGGGGTTCAGAATATGAGAGCTGATAAAGTTAGGGTATTTGGCTCCAGTTGTGAGATTGAAATTAGGGAAAGAATTGGTGGTGAGGGCAGGTGGCGCGGAGGGTTGTAGCGGTTGAGAGGTGCCAGTGTGAGAAGTTGGGTTTAATTTAAACGAAACTCGCTTGTGTGTGGGCTTCGGTGGGGCGGCGACATTAAGTGCATTTAAAGAAGAAGAAGAAGACGTTTGTTTAGGTATGGTAGGGGGGGTAAATTTGGGGAATAATTTAGTTTTTAGGAACCAGTTAGTGTCAGATTTGGGTCGGGAGTTGGAAACAGGTTTTGGATGCTTATTACTAATCTTAGATTTATTTACAGTCTTATCATTAATGCAGAGTTTATCGGTCGATTTGCTGATGAGCATCTTACCAAGCTTGAAATCAGTACCAGTAGAGCTTTGAAATATCCATTCGTATCGAGACGGTAAGTCGAATTTGAAATTTCGATTACTCTTGTGGCTGGATGGCAGGAGCATTATGCATTGGTGGATGGTAATACCAAATCTCTTTTTGAAAAATTGTGTAATCCATGGGACATCCGCGTAGTGAGGGGCTCCTTTGATGAGGAATGTAGTGACCATCTGGTTCTCCATCCTTAGCTTGTCCAATCTGCGCTGCCACTCAGAAGGTGTCCATGTAGTGCCAAACTGTTTGATGAGTTTACGTGGGGCGACAGCGGGAGGAGACAACGTTACCGTGACTTCCGATTGGTGAGTTGTAACGCTTGCGTTGGAGTTATCCGTTTCAACCATCCGTTGGAGACAGGAAGGTGGAGATGAGGGCGGATCCACTTCGGTATCTAATAGTTCAGCCAAGATTGACGTGTTGTACTGAACAATTGGGTGATGCTGAGTATGGTTTGATACTTGATCAATTTTGCTGCATATTGTTCCAATGCTATCCTCAATATCAGAAAAAGTCGACCGAACCACGGTTAATTCGTCGCCGACATCACTAATTTTATCGAAAATCATTTCGAGCATAGGATCAGGTTGCTTGGGAGATGGTTGATTAATCGATGGGGCTTGAAAATGAAAATCTAAGTCTTCACGCATTGTGTTAATGATCTCGCACGTATTTTGGTGTGCGATAATTTGCGCATCCGATTTTGTTTTGAGATCAGTATTGAGGTGACACAGGGTTGTTTCATCGTTACTAGATCTTGCGAAACCCAACTCAAAAAGACCAGCAATTTCTTTCTCAATGTTAACAAGTTTGGATTTAATTGCGTCGTTTGAAGACTGTACCGGAACGCCTAGTTCTTCGACACATTTTACACTATTTTCAAAGCTGGACAGTTTTTCTGTTATTTTTTTAATGAGACTTTTATGGTGGTTTTCATTAGATTCACTAAGGCATTTTATCGCGAGGAGCACGTGCGACAGCGATATGTCCTTACACTCATCACAGAAGAAAAGGTGGTTGGCCGGTATTTCTTTAATGAAAACCGTGTTTCTTTTGTTAAGTCCGACACAAATGGCATGGAAAGATTTGCAACAGATGCCATTACAAGCAATCCAATCGGCATTGCTATCATCGATTAGGCAATTCGACATTCCACAAGACATGGCAGAAAATAAGTCGTTGCGTAAGGTCACGAAAAAGTAGGACAACAAATTAAAGGGCGCGTCAGCGAACAGTTATACAATCGCGAAGTGGGTCAAAAAAATAAGCGGGAAATTGCTTATGCGGCGAAAAATGACAAATTAACAATGAATTAATTTGCGGGGCAAAAAGAAAAATGCGACTGAATACGGCGGCGGTTGAATAACAACTGATGCATCTGCGATTATCCTATTCAGGAAGTTTTCAAATTCTCCAGTCTTAAAGCTTGGTGGAGCGTAACCGCTGGGTGAAACCAGTATTTGGACAACCTTCTATTTCTTCAAATAGAACTTTGCCGTAAACTCAAATTGTCGTCCCTTATATCTGGTTTATCGGCGTAGACTAGTGACTTCACATATCCCTACAGAAAACAATCCAAAGGTGATTAAATCACACGATCTTGGAGGCTAATTCACAGGTGAAATTATTTGCGTGCGCTGTGTGCCATTTTGCGCCGTCTTATTAAAACAAATAGTTCTTATATATTAATACCATTCAATTGGGGAACGACAAAGTCGGTCATCATGGATTTATAGCGCTCTTCATTGACTGTAACCTTCTGGCCGGCATCACTTTTGAAGCAATGTCGACCAATGATTTCATCAGCCCATAAAGCACACCAAACAGTAACTTTTTGTGAATGTAACGGCGTCTTAATATTGGCTTAGTGGAGTTTATCCACTCCAAATGTGGCAATTTTGCTTGTTGACGTAGCCATTCAACCAAAAATGAGCCTCATCGCTGAACAAAATTGTGTGGTGAAAATGGAAAACAAAAGCAATCTCGTTTTCGGCGTATTCACCGAACGTACGACGCACACGATGGTCAAGTGGCTTCAGTTCTTGCACGAGCAGTATCTTTTAAGCTCGTAATGGACACAGGTATGGACACAGCTCCTATTGCTGGGTACGATGGCGAATAAACATTCGGGTCCTCCTCAATAGTACAGCATCTTCGGTACGCACTGCACGAGATCTCTGCGGATGCGTATTGTTAATTTGAAAAAGCGTGGTTCGAAAACAATCCATAGTTATTCGAATTAATTGCTTAGGTGGACGATTATGTCGACCGTAAAATGGACGCAACGCACAGTAGGTTTAGCGAACTGTATAAAGTAACACCAATCCGAAAAACAAAACTTAAAAAAAACACCCTTTAGAATGCAAAGTATCCAAAATTCCAGGGTGACCATGGTGTAGTTGGTAAAAGGGGCGAAATTGACCAGTTTTAGGAAATTAGTATTATGGAAGGATAGACTTTAGTCGGACAAATGTAGCCCTGCTCCCCGATTCATCTCAACTTATCATTTTTCCAGGCATGTCATATAAAAATTAATATAAAAATAGCTCCACCATCGGAAGTTCAGACGAGCCTCGTTGTCGATGACTCCCATAATTAAAACCAATTTTAGGACACAAAATATCGATGCTATAAAAATATGCCCCATTCTTCTATCCAATTCTAATCTTTTCTAACGACTAATGCTTTGGAAATTCCTTTTTTATTTAAATCACACCAAAACTTAACTTATATCTGAGACAAAAGTCTGCAGGATTCTTGTTATATTGGACCCTTCTAAGGTGCTCTACTCCAACAAGAGCACCAACTTCACGTTTAAGTGGAACTATCACGGCTTTTATCTAAATCCATTGCACTACTTCCTCAGATCTTGGGCAAAGAGCACCATACCGAATGTAATTTTTATTTTTCCAACTTGACTTACATTTTTATCGGCAGAACGGCTTGAAAAGTTCACACAGAACGTAAGGCCGGATCATGTTTGCAACATTTAGCAGGAATATTCCCCTCCAAGGCTTAGACAGAATCAGTGGGTTAGAATCAGCGAATGAAGGGGGCTAAATGGAAAATCTTGCTGTTACAGTTAACAGGTTTTTATCCGAAGGTTTATTGGTTGCAGAAGCTTCCAAGTTCCGACCAAAAAAGATTAGAATCCACCTATCATAACCGCTACACCAAATATTTTCTTAAACGGACTTTCATTGGGTCCCTACTGGCGTAGTTGTATGCGGATTTTGAGAATTTTATCATTTGCTCTGTTTTGGATTCAAAATAGCTTAAACAAATATTAAATTTAATTTTCCTGCTTCATCCTCCTGATGATGTACTCGTATGTATGAACGAACAGATAGATTGACATGGCAAAATCAATATGACCTTTGATACTAAGCACAAATCCACAGGGTATTAAGACGTTAAGCAGTTGGCGTAAGATTTCTTTGGTCAAAAGAAAAATAATAGTATCTGGGGTGACTCGCTACGGTCATTTGAAGGTCCACAAGAGCTTCGATAACATGCTTGGGTTTGGTGAAAAGTATGCAATGAGAGGCATTTAGGCTGATCGATGACAATCTTACTCCTACTTAAATCTACACACACGAGCAACTGTGAATCATCTTCAGCCCATGCTTGTTCTGTAAAGTCCAGCTCCTATAAAGCTCTAAGATGTAGCTGACCACCGTTAAATTCATTGATCTATATACCTAGCATAAAGTATAGGGTGAGCAGTCAAGAACGGTAGGAAAAGAAATCTAAATAAAACAACACGGTGTGAGATATCAAATAGATTCTGGCTTTATTTTGACGCTAAATTCATGCCAATGTATGGAATAGCACATCGTTTAAATGGCCGCCTCGACTTCGCTGGCAGAACATCAAGCGGTCGGTCCAATTTTTTACGACTCGGTCCAATATGTGCGGCGTTATTTCGGCAATAGCGTCACGAATGTTGGCCTCGAGCTTATTCAAAATGGTAGGCTTGTTAGCGTAGACTAAGGACTTGACGTAGCCCCAAAGAAAATAATCGGGGGGTGTCAAGTCATAGATTGTGGTCGCTCCAATAAGGGAAATTTTGCTTGTTGAAATAGCCGCTGAGCCAAAAAGAAGCCTCGTCCGAGAAGATGATTTAGAGCCCAATTAGCGAACTCACGGCATTGTCTATGGTCGTCCGGCTTCAATTCTTACGTCAAAATAAGCCTGGTTGACTCTCTGGCGATGCCCAATTCGCCTGATCGGCGCCGAATCGACATTTCTGGGTCTTCTTCGAGACTGGCCGCTACGGCGGCTGTGTTTTCTTCACTTAGCACCGATCTCTGTCTGGTTGGTGGCTTAAGATCCAAAAGAGTGTACTCATGCTCAAACTTTTCCACGGTGCGACGAATTGCCTGCGCACTGAAGCCATGATGACGACCGATCTCACGAGGAAATTCACGTTGCGTATTTACAAGTGAGCCGGAATTTCGATAATATTTTTTAATAATTTTCAGACTTTTGGGAAGTGTCAAACGATGCATGATGGAATAACAAACCTTACTGAATATCTTGACAGCTGGGTGTTATTGATAGCTTTGACAGCTACTGAAACATAATAATTGGAAAAACTATCATTGCTATCTGGTCACCCTTTACTTAATATTCTTGTTATTTAAAGAAAATTGCACCGTTAAATTGAGGGATTTCAAAGAGTCACTTGCTCGCGATGAAGTCTTCCTATTTTTATCTTATTTTTTTTTTTTGTATAATTTGCACGTGTTCAAGGGGTTATGAATACCCTTATACTAATTTTTAGGACACGGACATTTTTTTTTTTTGTTTATGGAAAGGGGAAGAGACAGAGAGAAAGACGGATTGGTGTAGTTGGTTTGAAACTCAGGTGGTAGTTGAGTTTCAGTGAACTCCAAGGGTCGCTGTCCAAATAACTGGGGAGTTGTTTTCGCTATTATAGTCATTGGTTATGATTCACAGTATTTTTTTTTTCCATCCTCCTGATGTCATCATCACGATCAAGGTGCATTTTAGCCATAAGACCACCCTACTGCCAGTGTTATGCATTCACAGTAGAGTTAACTTAGCTTTCGCAAGTGATCGACTTTTTCTGCGAATTTCATGGGAAATAAATTCGGTCAGTTAGCGTAAAGTCTTCAATGTCACCCGTAAACTCGTTACTGGTTCGAAAACTTCATATTTTATAAGACTATTAGTAATACTTTTATAAATCGACATGATATTACGTTTGTGAAGGTAATGCGATGGTTTAGAAAGAAGTGTACGATAGGTGTATTAATATTAAGCCCATATATCGCATCTCAGAAACGGGCCTAATAGTACTACTCGTATTAATTTTTTTGTATACCCTATCCAGGGTACATTAATTATATCCTATCTAAAAAAAATATAAAATTTGATGCATAATTTCTAACATGGAGTAATAATATCAATAGATTCCCAAATTCCATGTCTGTCCGTCCATCGGTCCATATGTCACCACTTCTCGTGCTTAAAATTTTGAGCTAGGAACATGAAATTTGATATATAAATATTTTATAATCCGAAGCAGTAGAAGTGTACAAATTGTTAAAATACGACGACTGACAGGCAGTCCACTTTCAAAACAATGTCGTTTTTTCTCAATATTTTTGCTAGAAAATGTAAAATATTGTGAAGGTAAGACATATAGACGTCGACTTTTTCTACTTTTCGTTCGTTTTCTTAAAAAATAAAAAAACAACATTGCATCTGCATTGAAAATTTCGCAACACAACCCCCAATTTATAAGGGCTAAGTTAAAAGATAGGGGATGGGGTATCATATGATCCGTTGTAGACAGATTATAACTGCTCGCATTGGTCTTCTATAAGAATGAAGTTACAAAATATTTTAAAAAGAATCCCGTATTATCCTTAGAAGGATCCATGCGTGTAGAATTGCAAGCCATCTGTCAATGGTAGAAATTTATTAAAAACTAGCTGCATACAGTACTCGTATGTATTTGCGGGGGCAAAACCAGCTGTGTGCATTTTTGAAGTTAAATTAAAATAAATCAATCCAACTTGATTGCCTTGGAATATCGTAGTTTTGAGGGCAATTATCTATCGAAAACAAAATTAATTTAATTATCCTACCATTCATTTTTGAGCCCTAATGTCCATACACAACACATACACCACACATCCTTGCAGATGATAATAAATATCGTTTGTATCTGCTTTTGGTATCATATTGCTGCAATTTCACAAATTTATCTCAAAATGGCACCAACCATATGCTTTTCTTCTCTTGTGTGTAACATATACATACATAGGTACTTCCAATTCACTTTTAGAAAGTTAGTTGAAAGTGCTTCTGTGGATAAGGTGGTGCATCTGTTGTATCTAAGAGTGTATTGAAATATTTTCCACTTTAATTCTGATTATTAAATTCATCGAGTATAAAACACAATATTCTTGGGGAGATCAAATAAGATCAAATCAAATAAAAATATCGTTAGCTTTGTAGATATTCAATTTGTAATGGATAATCCATGCACTTGTAGTAATTAGTAGTGTCTAAGAACTATGTATTTATTGTACAATTATTTATTAGAAAAGTTGAGAGCAAAAATAAAAATCAATATGAACCAAATTGTAAATAAATGCACACCTGATTGTTTTAATGTTGCTTTATATTGTGTTGTCACAAGTGTTGTACGAGTTGATTATGGTACGAGGTAAGTACTCATACTGCCAAGGAATATCGAAAGCCTAGATAAAACTAGCAAGTAGAAAACGCTCTAATTCTAATCGCCAACAAAGGGATATGTGATTTTATTTTAACGTTATAATTTGTCTTAAAAAGGATGTTTTTTTTTTTAAATAGCTATAGGATTTTAAATTGAAATAAAACACACACAAGTTGAGCAAAGGAGTCAAAGTTTTTTTTATTCGATAGATAATTTTATGGCATTACTGATGAAAAATGACTGCGAGCATATGGCCATCACGAGAGTGCCTCAGGAACTGCATCCTAGGTCACCAATTTTCGACCATTTCGGGCCGTGTCTCACGAACAACATCGAGAGCACCGATGTTGGTTTTCAAGGCTAGAATCGTTGTTGGCTTGTGCACATAGACCAACGACTTCAAATACCACACAAATTAGGCCAGCGGCGTCAAATCACATGAACTTGGAGGCCAGGTCACAAGTCCGTTTCTGGAGAAAATGTTGTCATCGAACACTTTCTTCAATAATTCGATGGTTTCGCCGGCAGTGTGGCATGTGACACCATCCCATTGAAACCAAATGTCCTACAGACCATGTTCACGCACTTTTGGAAACAAAAAACCGTTGCTCACGGCTCTGTACTGGGGCGTCATTTACGGTCACATTTCGATTTTCTTCATTTTTGAAGAAGTACTCGTATGCCCCGATGATGCCGCCAGCCCCTAAACGGTAGCTCATGGATCACTATTGGATTCTCCTCACTCCATTTCCTACAATTTTGCTTATTAACAAAGCCACTGAGACAGAAGTGAGCCTCATCACTGAACAAAATTTGATGGTAAACAAGTGGATCGACTTCCAACTGTTCAATCGTCCAATCACTGAACTCATGACACAAACGATGATCGTTCTGCTTCAGCTCTTGCACCAATTGAATATTGGAAGCATGTAAGCTAAAATCCTTGCGCAAAATCTTCTACAAAGTCGATGGGCACAGGCCAAATTCTTGCCGTCGATGATGAATCGATGAATTAGGATCCTCCTCAACACTGGCGTCAACGGCGTCGATATTTTCATCTCGGTGGCTTGGAGTCCAAAATAGTGAATGTAGTGCGAAATTCAATTGTTTTGCAAATATTTGCGAATAGCCGACAACACAACTGTGTTGACCGTAAAATTGACGTAGCGCTCCATATATATTTTTTAATAAACACTGATTTTTGAAAAAAATTTCCACAATTTGTAAACGCTGCTCGGAAGTGATGATGATTTGCCAAACAATACTGAATAAAAAGATGGTCATAGCTGTCAGATTAACTATCATCTATATGGGTGTTGCCATATTGAAAAAAAAAACTCCTAAAAAACATCCTTTATAAATATTAAATTCTTTAATACGCTCTGGTTTGCTTTCGGTCCTTCATGGCAATAATCAGTTTATGTGAAAGCAACTTCCATATTTACAACTACTACTTACTAATAGTATAACCACAGCAAATAAAGGAGAATTAAATCAAGTAAGACTGCTGTTCATCACCTAATACCTCAGGTTAGATCAACGGTTAAATGATCTCTGGTTGGCCTTAAACGATTCTACCTTACATTACGCACTTTAAATGGCGCTACATGTGGTATGAACCTGGGCTTCAACCAATAAGCATCTCTAGCCGGCTCGATCTAGGGTTAAACGCCTCCAGTTTTGCACACGCAGTTGGTTGAGGTCCCTTTTCCACTTGTATGCGCCGCTTTGGTGAGGTCTTCCTTCACTTTGTCGTCCATCCGGGATGAATTCTAAGACTTCCTGGGCTGGAGCGTTAATGTTCATTCGTTCTACACAGCCTAGCTATCTCAGGCGATGAATTCGAACATTTCTGACTAGGTTCATGTCCCTATACTACTAGTACAGTTCATTTGTCGTATTTTTTCCTCCATTCCTCGCCGATAAAAGCGGGACCAAAAATCACTTTTCAAAACAACCATACTTCTGCGCCATATAGCAGAACTGGGATAATGAGAGTATATTTATATAAAGTCACCTTAGTTGACTGATAGAGAACTTTGCCTTCTTAGCCCAAAGAAACAGCGGTTGGAAAAAGTGGCTCTTCGGTTGATCTCTGCGCTGGTCATTGTTTGAATTCACAGCGGAACCTATGTATTCCTTAACTATCTCAAAATTGTAGCTTTCTATTGTGACATTCTGTCCAAGTCGCCGATGATGATTTTCTTTTCAGATGTCAATGTCATTAGCGTGCGCTAATACACTCACCGGCACAATTAGGGGAACAAGAAGAAAAACCTCGATATTTCTTAAAAAATTTATTTTTATTGATTTTTTTTATTACACAATAAAGGCATCTGCTTAAAATACTGTAAATTAAAGTTAATTCAATCACAAAACATTTTTATTAATTAAATTATACAGAAAAAAGACAAATAAAAAAAATTGACATTTTCACTCTTAAGTTTAAAACTCTTTAAAAGAAAAAAATAATAAAATTTTTAAAAATTAATATCGAGTGTTGCCCCCGTGGGCTCTTAATACAGCTTGTATACGATTTCCCATAATGTTTAAGTAGGTGACCTCTACCGATTCTTGAGGCAAGTTATCCCACTCTTCGACCAATGCCACCTTCAATTCATCAGTATTCCTGGGAGCTGGATTACGCTCTCTAACTTTTCTTCTCAGCATATCCCAGGCGTCCTCTATAGGATTTAAGTCCATTGATTGTGCTGGCCACTCCATTTGAGTGATACTAATCTCACTGAGGTAGCTTCTCACTATACGAGCAGTGTGCGGGCGCGCGTTATCGTGCATAAAAATGAAATTTTCGCCAATGAAAGAAGGAAAAGGCATGACATGGGGTTCCAAGATATCTGTTACATATCGCTGTGCAGTAAGAGACCCATTTTCAACAACCACTAATTCTGTGCGAGCTCCCAAACAAATGCCAGCCCAAACCATAACCGACCTTCCACCATATGCAACAGTTTCCGTGAAGTTTGTTGGGTTATAGCGTTCCCCTCGATACCTCCACATCCTTTCCCTTCCATCAACGAAATTGACACAGAACCGACTCTCGTCGCTGAATAAAACGTTGCTCCACTCAGTTGTCCAATTTCGATGTTCACGAGCGAAACTTAATCTAGCTACACGATGAGCTCTTTCGAGTTTTGGAGCTTTTGCAGGCACATAAGACCTGAGGTCAACTTCATTAAGATGTCTGCTTACTGTCCGCTCACTTATGTTTACGTTACGGACTTCTTGCAAACGATTTCTTGTCCGAACAGCAGTTTGTTTACGATTTTTTAAAGTCTGCAAGGTGATAAAACGGTCATCCGTGACGCTAGTTGCTTGATATCTGCCTTGCCATCGTCTCCGCACGTAAGATCCAGTCTCCCTATAGCGTTGAACAGTGCGATGAATCACCGATGTCGATCATGGTAACAGTCCTAGCCACTGAAGTTTTTGGCAAATCACTCATTTAAACACTTCTAAATGTAAACAATGAACTACAGTTATCAAATACGGCACCCATCAAACACTGCATCCAACAAAGTTCTTACCAGAAGCAATTTAGGCGTTTTAATTCTTCAAGAACCGTTAACTGTTTTAAAAAAATGCCAAATTTGACGTAAGTTACTTTTTAAGAGGGTACTAATAAATTAAATATAACTTCTTGTCAAGATATCCAATAACATTGGAGATTTGCGCGCTTTTTTGTGTGTTTCCCTAATTATGCCGGTGTGTGTAGTTGTAAAGGCAGGTTTTGAAAAAATAGTACCCCTGATATAATATAGGCTCATCCAACAATATTTAAACACTTTAAATTTCGCGCCATTGTTGAATCAACATTCAACTATCATTACGGTGACTTTTGATAAGTAAAAATAAGGAAGTTATTAAATATGGATCGATAAACATTCGCACAAAGTGTTAAAATTGTGAAAATTCACTACAAAAACGGTGAAAATATCGCGGAAACGTTAAGTAAAGTTCGCACTGCTTTTGGTCATCATCAAGCGCTTTCTCGCACAGCTATAACGAATTGAATCGATAAATTTGAACGTCTTGGATTGGTTAGTGATGTGAAGACTTCAATTCATGTTCGTCCGGTAGGGTCAGCTGAAAATATTGCCGTTGTAACTGAGATTGTGACTGAAAACCCAGGTGTGTCACAGGAATTGATCCTATCCGCAACCACTTTGCACCGCATTTTGCATAAAAAGCTTGACCTACATGCTTATAAGGTCCAGTTTACACAAGAATTAAAGTCAGTTGACCACGGACAACGCCATACTTTCGCTGATTGGGTGCTGGAAATTAATGAACAAGATCATGATTTTTTACACAAAATTATTTTGAGTGATGAGGCTCATTTCCATTTGCCTGGACTCCGAAAACCCAAGAGAAATAGTGGAACAACCTCTTCATCCACAACGAGTGACACTTTGGTGCGGTTTTTGGTCTGGCTATATTTTTTGGAAAATGTTACTGGTGCGACCAGAATGGATTGCGTTACCGAACGATGTCGACTGACTTTTTTTTACCTGAAATTGATGCTATGGACGTGGACGACGTTTATTTTCAGCAGGACTGCACCATATGCTTTTTTTTTTTTTTTTATAATTTGCTACACAGCTGGTGTAACAATGGCTCTATTGCGTGACAAATTTCATGGACGTGTGATTTCTCGAAATGGCCGTCGAGATCGTTCGATTTAACACCATTAGACTTTTTCCTTTGGGCCTATGTTAAAGATAAAGTCTACACCAATGCTCCACCAACGATTCATGCACTAAAAGAAAATATCAGAGCTTTTATTCGCGAAATACAGCCGCAATTATGCGAAAACGTGATGAAAAATTTCATCAAAAGAATGACTATTTGTAGGCAGAGCCAAAGCGCACATTTGGCAGGTATTGTATTCCATTACTAACCTCAGAGTTTGTACTTTAGATCAGAATAAAAATATCACCACTTTTCTTAAAAATGTTGCGTTTTTCTAATGATTTAAAATCACACCGCTTGTTGGATGACCCACTGATATGGACTAATCAAAAGATGTAACGTAGATAGGATCTTATACGCGATGTTAAGGAAACTATCACTCGTGTAGTTGACGCAGTTCAGAGGGTCTCCTTTCTTGAGGATTGGGCAATCGATGCTGTGGTTCCATTCGTCGGGCATACTTTCATCCGACCATACCTTACAGATGAGTTGATGTATGCTCCGTAAGAAACCATTCCCAGCTGCTTTAAATAGCTCGGCACTTAGATCGTCGGATCCAGCAGCCTTGTTGAATTAAAGCTTAGATATTTCTATTTTCACCTCACTTTGGCCAGGTGGGTGAAATTGTTGATCGTCCGGGTTAAATAGAGTACTCTGCCTGACATCGAAGTTTTGATTGTCACCGCCGTTTAACAGTCTGCAAGAATGATCTTTCCAATTTTCTGCACCGATTGTGACTCTACTACTAGATCTCCTTCTTCATTCCTACAGGCTTCTCACTGTACTTTTTTCGTATTGTGGCAGCAACGAGGTAATGATCCGAGTCAATATTAACTGCCCGGAAGGTGCGAACATACGAAGTACTTGTGGAGTGCCTTGCATTAATAGCGACGTGATCAATTTGGTTTGCTGTTAGTTGATCTGGAAATCACCATGTGCCCTTATAAAAATTGAGGTATGGGAACCGCTGCGTATTGTCCAATGGTGTTTCCGAAGATGTCCTCCTTTTCAATTTAGCCAAGCAGGATTTTGACTTCATAACGTCGATATTGGTCATAAGTCATGTCAAGGAGTTTATAAAGCTATCTTTGGTCACGTGATCTTTACCCTCTGTTGGGGCGCGAGCGCATATTAGTCTTATGTTTTTCAATTTTGCTTTAATGCGGTTTGTCATCAGTCTAAATCTGCCTCTGACGATAAATCTGTATTCAAATAAACACTTTGGGCGGCCTCTAGGATGGCTAGAACTTCTGCTTGGAAGACACCGCATTCGTCTGATAGTCGTATAGATGACTAGATGTCGAGTTTATTAGAGAAGACGCTTGCACCTGTACCATTGTCCATCTTTTATCCATCTTTCTAGATTGCTATTTCTGAGCTCGAAGCAAAAGCATTTGATTTCTATTCATCCCTATTGGGTAATCGAATCGTATACCTAAAGTTCCGATTGTAGTCCATATTTGGGGTTATGCAAACAGTTTAAATATTAACATCTACAATTGATCTGAGTATTGAGACCATACACGGTCGTCTTCCAATTTCCTGATCGGCGCAGAATCGACATCTCTGGGTCTTCTACGATACTAGCCGCTACGGCGGCTATGTTTTCGTCACTTCGCACCGATCTCTGTCTGGATTGGTGGCTTAAGGTCCAAACAAGTGTACTCATGCTCAAACTTTTCCACGGTACGACAAATTGCCTGCGCACTGAACCCATGATGACGGCCGACCTCACGAAGAAATTCACGTTGCGTATTTACAACTGAGTTCGGGAAGCGTTAAACGATGCATGATGAAATGGCAAACCTTACTGAATATTTTGACAACTGGATGTCATTGGTAGCTTTGACAGCTGCTGAAATATAACTATCATTGCTATTTGGTCACCTTTTACAATTGTCGCCAGGAACAAACCGCATCACAAAAGTTTGTATATTAAAGATATTTGTTTAAGAAATCACCTTGGTTACATTCATACTATGTTAGTTACGTCACTTTTCTTGTCAAGAATATTCGCTATTCCTGACTGGCGAAAGTCTTTGAATCCACCCACAATACATAAACATGTTACAGGTAGCCTTAGCGTACTTTATATCTGGCTCAAGGCACACCAATTGCTTTAAGTAAGTATTAAAAACTTTTCCAGTTGTATATATAAGCATTCTTAAATGAAACATTTTGAAAGAAATACAAATTATTTCATCTTTATTGATTAATATTTATTTGTTTATTTTAGTTACAGCTTCGAAAGAATGTAGAAAAAACAAGAAATTTTCTTCAGCTCATTTGTGGCTATTTATTTACTTTTATGGACCAAGCTGAAATCAACGTCAATTACTTTATAAATTTATAGCCATTTACACAAAATTTACATATTGGTACACATAAATTTAATAAAAAACATTGTTATGATGTAACAAAATATAAAAATATGATTTGTGCGTTTTCTTAGTAAACAGTCTAAACTTTAGTCTTTTTCCCGACTGTTTTTTACTTATCCCGGTTCTAAAGAGTTACACAGATGACAGACATCCTCGCCAATTACAAATGTGTAATGTAACCACAACTCAGGATGATGATTTTCGAATTGGCAATACTTTTTTCAGCGGCAGCCATTTTTGCGGAAGACAGCTGATTTGTGCTCAGCTCACCAGAACAATGCTTGCAAATCATGCAAACTTATTACGGAAATCGTGGTTCAGTTCGCGAAGCGATCGTCCATTTTACGATCGACATAATCATCCATCCGAGGAAACAATTCGTATAACCATGGATCGTTTTCACACGACTCATACTCTAATTGATAATACGCATTCACAGAGACGTCATACAGTGAACACCGAAGAACGCTGTTACTACTGTGGAGAGGAGGACCCGAATGAGTCCCGAATGAGTCGATTAGCCGTCGTGCACAACAATTGGAGATGTGTTCATCCATTTTATGGAAGATTTTGCAGAAAGATCTTGGTTTACGAGCTTACTATAACCAGCTCGTGCAAGAATTGAAGCCGCTCGACCATCGTGTGCGTCGTACGAAGAAAATCTACAAGTCATTATAGAGACCTTGTTACATCCACAAAAAGTCACTGTTTATGGCTGATGGAGTCATTGGTTCATATTTCTTCAAAAGTGATGCCTGCCAGAACGCTACAGTCAATGGAAAGCACTATAAATCCATGATTACTGACTTTTTCGTTGCCCAGTTGAATGACATTAATGTGGAAGAGCTGTGGTTTCAATAAGATGGTGCAACATGCCACACTGCGCGTCACATTCAGTTTATTGAAGGAAACATTTGGTGAGGGTATAACTTCGCGTAATGGACCTGTGAATTGACCTCCAAAATCGTGTGATTTAACACCTTTGGACTATTTTCTATGCGGATATATGAAGTCACTAGTTTACACTGATACCACAAACAGCTGATAAGTATAAATTGATGTTTTTTTATGGGGGAAGGCGATAGTGGATTATCAGAAGATAAGAAATTAATATCTACTATTTGTCACCTATTGATTTATTTATCAATTAGATTGTTCATTGGTGATTACAAATCCAAACATCATATTAGGCAATTAATGGTAAAATGGAAATATGTAGATGTTTTATTTATTTTTTTATTTAAAAGCAAATTAGACCTTGAGGCTAATAGCGTAGAGATACATGACGTACAGTCATTCATCTGGAGGCAATGTCAAATAAACGTGTAAAATGTCATCTCGTGCTTATATTAACTCAAAGCGAGCAAATGAATGTAATATCAGTTGGTGATATGAACATTAGAATAGGTGAAGAAATACAAATTTTGGACAACTAAAGGGTGTTTTTTTTTTAGAACTTTGTCTTTTGAATTGGCAATACTTTTTCCAGCGATAGCCAATTTGACAGCTGACAGCTGATTTGTGCTCAGAGGTTTGCCATTTCACCATGAACACATTTACACCAAACTTAAGCCAGAGATGTCGTACAGTGTGCTCCAAGGAATCTGTTGCTGCTGTGGAGAGAAGTATTGAGGAGGACCCGAATAAGTCGATTCGCCATCGTGCACAGCAATTGAAGCTGTGTCCATCCACTTTATGGAAGATTTTGCGAAAAGATCTTTGTTTAGGAGCTTACAAGATACAGTTCGTACAAGAATTGAAGCCGCATGATTATCATGTGCGTCGTACGGTGAATGCGCCAAAAACGAGACTTGTAAGACAACAGTTGCCGCGTTATTGCCGACATACGGCCCCAGATACTCGAAAAAGTGGTCGAAAATTGGACTTTATTGGAGCCTGGCGCAGCACCCATATGCGAAATCGTATTTAGGCACTAATGGCATAAAATTATCTTTCCAATAAAGCTAATACCATGGCCATTACCTCGATTTTTACTTATTATATTTCATTTTAAAGTTTGTTCCTCTAGGAAAATCACCATTTACTTGAAAGAAGACAAGTCATGATCTCTGAACCCGTTAGTGAGCGTCGGAAGTCAACTGCGTCAGAGGTTGGTTCTTGAAATGAACTTACTTTGTAAATGTCTTCCATCTGAAGACAACAAGAGGAAAATCAGAAGTAGATTCTGCGAGCTATTTGATGACATATGCAACTGCTGCTAAGATCGGACAAAGAAGTGTAATTAGATCGGCGAATAGAGTACTCACGTTTAGTGGATATAACTGTTTCAACCACAAAGATACCCGCCCAGCTCCTTCGAAGTCCAATACCGGCCCAAAGAAGTACAGAGGAACCATAACAACACTGCTCTTTTTTCTTTAATCGCAGTCAAAGAAATCCTTAAAATTGAAACAGTTCATATCGAAGGTGGAGGTCCAAGCGATCTTTGACTCATTGAGAAGGATATCGAACAGTGTGCTTCTATATTTCGCCCCAGAAGCGATGGATATTTACACCACTCTGTGTAATAATGCACTGAATAATACACATTATCCAGCGTATGGGGAAACAGAAGTAATACTGCCCATCCCCGAAAGGGGTAAGGACGCCTCCAATCTTGCAAATCTTCAGTCGATAAGTAATCTACCGAACATCAGCAAGGTATCAGCAAGGTATTCGAAAAGGTGATCAATAGTTCCCTAATTAAGTGGACTGAGGACAAAAAAATAATTCCGGATATCCAATTCGATTTTAAGGCGGGGCCGCGTCTAAACTGGTATCGGATATACAATGGAATAAAAATAAAAACCAATGCACTAACCTGATTGGCTTGGAGAAGGCCTTTGACACCGTATGATTAAGGGCCTCTTTTACAAGTTGAGCAGGCTGGACATAAGCAAACCGATACTGTACATGAAAAGTGGCAATGTAACTTCTGCTGGGACATTTGGAATTAAAAACGTTCTGCAATAGGGTGCGGTTAATTCGCCGATTCTCTTCAACATTTACACGAGCGATCTCTTAAGATCTCTTCACCACGCTACAGCGTACGCAGACGAATTGCTTGCGTACAGATCGGGACCAAAGATCGAGGTCATAGCAATTCTCTTGCAACATGACTTTGATAAGATTCAACGGTATTGCGACGATTGAAAACTTCCAGATGTTGGGAACCATACTGTTCAGGAGACCATTGTCTGGGGACTCTAGGAACACCAGAAAGAACTGGCGAATGTTTGCAATAGTGGGAGCGCACTGGCAGCCACTGTCGTTCCGAAGTGAAGTCAAATACCTTGTGATCTGGCTAGACCAATATCTGTATTTTAATAAACATACTCGTATAGATGTTGCTCTGGTCAGACCCAAAGGTGCGTTTGCACTTACAAAGAGACTTTTTTTATAGCAAGCAACTCGATGAAAGGTTAAAGGTAATCTACTGCAAGGCCCTAATACGGCCAAAGCTTACATTTGGATGTTCCAAGTGGTTCAACGTGGGACCAAGCTTAATGGAAAGGATTCGAGTGTTTGAGAGGGCTTGCCTTCATTTATATAGAACACCTGAGTCTCAATACAAGACATTTTATGTCAATGAGGTTCTGTACAATAGGGTGAACATGATCGGGGTGGACAATTTCCTGGTCGAGATGACTCGAATGCACGTTACAAGAGCTATGAACTCGACGAATAACCTGATCTCTAGGGATTATTGCTCCAATTATATGTACAACAAGATAGAGCTCCTTAACGGCTTTGTCCCCTCAGAGGCATTCCTCTATTTCAACCAAGAAGCTAGCCGGGAAAATAATGGACATACATCAGATGGCTCATAATTTGGAGCAGAGAACAAAGTAGGGCTCAAAATAAATACGGCAAAAAAAAATGATACACTGTCTAAAATGTGAAAAAGCAATGTTTTCAGCACAAAAATCACTCTGAGACTGTTCCGATCAAACGTGGAAACAGTGCTACTTTATAGGTGTAGAACTTAGAAAGTGACCAACACCGTCACAAGGAAGCTGCAAGCCTTCATAAATAGATGTTTTCGCAACATCCGAAGGATCTTCTGGCCGAATCGTATATCGAATGACCAACACTTGTATTATATAAAAAGAAGGTATGTACTTAATTACGTAGTTAGAGTAAGGTAGAGTAAGATATATAGATTAAGATTTATTTTAAGTCAGTTTTAAATTTTATGAAACAAAACAAAAAAATGAGAAGTATTCATTAAGTTTTATTGAAAAAAAAATGTTCTTCATAACAGGTTACGTCGAAAGACATACTACGACGGTGGGTCAATAAGTCCCTGAAAAATGAAATAAGGAACACTCTTTTCGGAATAAAAACATTTTATTTTTCAACATAGTCTCCTTTTAGCTCTATACACTTCATCCAACGTTTCTCCAATTTTTTGATGCTCTCCAAATAATCTCGAGCCCCTCAAAATAAGCGTTTGTTTCAGCGATGACCTCTTCATTCGACCCAAATCTCTTACCTCCGAGCCATTTCCTCATGTTTGGAAACAAGAAATAGTCGCAGGGGCCTAAATCTGGGGAATGTGCTGGATGAGGGAGGAGTTCGTAGCCTAACTCATGCAATTTTGCCATTGCGACTGCGGACTTGTGCGCCGGTGCGTTGTCCTGGTGAAAAAAAACTTTTTTCTTCGCCAAATGCGGCCGTTTTTGCTTCAAATCGGCTTAGAATCGATCCAGCAGCTCTGCGTAATATGCGCCGGTGATCGTTTTACCCTTTTCAAGGTAATCGATGTGAATAACACAGCGCGCATCCCAAAAAACTGCCGCCATGACATTGTTTGCTGACAAACCCGCCTTGGCCTTCTTCGGCTTCGATTCACCAGGAGAAGTCCATTGTTTTGATTGTTCCTTGGTTTCTGGTGTGTTGTGGTGAATCCAGGTTTCATCCACGGTTACGAAACGGCGCAAAACTCAGCCGAATTTTTCTGGAACATCGCCAAACACACCTTTGATCGTCCATTATCAAACCATGGATTTTGTCGACCATTTCACACCAGAAATGACCTCAATTGGGCGACCAGAACGTTCGGCGTCACTTCTGCTTGAATGACCGCACCGAAATTGAGTAAACCAATGGTGAATGGTTCCAATCGATGGTGAAGAGCCCCCATAATATTTGTCAAGCTTTTGTTTGGTTTGCGTGATAGTTTTTTCTCTCAAAAAATAGTGTTTAATGAGCACTCGAAATTCACTTTTTTCCATTTTAACGAAAATGCTAGTAGGCGTCTATATAAAATGGCTGCCACAACAAAACTATTTGACAGATCTGTCTGAAAATTTGGGTGCGTTGTTTTGAAAGATGATTTTTGACAAAAAAAAAAATAAATTTAAGGTGACGACACAATTTGTGTTAATTTTCAGGGACTTATTGACCCATCCTCGTATAAGCATTAAGTTTAGCTTAGAGTGCTCACATGGTGCCCCTTACAATAGATAAGTCAGTTAAGCTAGTTTTAAGCGTTTTTCTGTTTACCAAACAAAGAATACTGAATAAAAAATTAAATAAAAAGTGTGTTCGCTTGTGACCCGAACTGTACAGGTTCGAGCACGGACGGGGAAACCAACCACAGCCACCCGAGCATAAAGCAGAAATAAATAAAATCCAAGTTTCTCCAACTACTACGAGTACATCAAAATAAGTTTTGCCTGGTAGTGCAATGGACTTCGGTTGAGTCTGAGTGCTCCGGGATTTGGAAATTTCCTTTTAAAATAAAAACAAATAAAATCCACATCTCATCTAAAGATTTCTGCTTTAAACGGAAGTAAACTACGAAATCACTTAGTTAATATTTTTCTCTTACAGTAAGTGGATGAACTCGGTAGTGTCACTAATCCAACACTTCTCTTACCGCAGGAAATCTGAAAAAAAATTCATTATGACCCTTGTGGTAAAATTATCTCTCAGTATTTCATTAACCAACTTGTCGCACCTTCAGTGTGTAACGTTCACTTTTATATACAAAAACACTTTACATAGTAACCCCAGCATGATTGTTTATTAATATTCATAAGTTCAAGCTGTGCATGCGACACTGGCAGCAATATTGGTTTGTGTGCTTGTGCTGTGTTCGAAAGTTATAACTCAATTCGCATCAAGCACAGACGTGACTAAAATCAACATATTTATCGTTTCCAGGGTGCCCCACATTTTTAGAACTCCAAGCTGTTTTGCATTAAAATTAACACCTTCTCCGATAGAGTGGATGTTAAAAGGACACCACTCACTCACTGCTATGTTCTTACCTTCCCGCCTCACCTGGAAGTGTTTATACGGTGCAATGATATACAGCTTATCATATGAAAATTTCATAAAGCCCCTGAGTCAACATTTACCATCACTGGATACTTTATGCATTCGCCTTAAAATCAAATCCATTAAGGTGCACTTGGCCTGTCCGTTGCACAAGTTATGGATTATCCGCACACATGCATTATATGCTCTTTTACAGGTTACACGAGGATAACAGCAATGCCTAGCCCACTCTTTTATTCAGAACTACATCCGAATAGCACCAGTAATCCTCGCACAAGGAGGACATATGATAATTTATTATGTATTTTGCAACATAGCACATTCCAATGGACGACTACGTTTCTATCGATCTGATGGGACAACATGAGAGTCTCATCTATCCATGATGATAGTTGAAAGAAATTCAATTTGACTTTTCGATTTTCGCAGAACGTGCCATACAAAGATGGAACAGGAGGTGGATGGTCTCCGCATTTTTATGAATTTCAATATATTCTAAGTAAATACAAATGAAATCCTTGTATCGGGAGAGGCAAACAAAATCCAATTGTGAAATGGAAAATATTGGTGAATACTATAAGTTCTTATGGGTGATTTCTGTTGAAAGGGTCAACGTTTATTAAAGATCCTTGTGCCTTGGAGCATAATTTAATATTCATTTGTGAACTAAATTACCGGAGAACTGGCAGAAGTTGATTGGAGACATGCGATTTGTGTATAGCGATGGAGATTAATTCAGATTTTCTACTGATGGAGGCAAATTATGACGAGACAATTTTAATAGAGTAAGTTATAAATAAATCTTTAGGAGATATTGGGATTCACAATTAATTTTCTGCCAATGTAATTTATTTTTCCTATGAGGACAAAAATAAAATTAAAGAAAATTTTCCGGAAAGAACGTTTTTTTGCTTTATTTTATTTTTTTTTTTCGTTTTTATTTCATCGCTGATTACGTTGCTGGGACTATAGCTGGAGTTGATAAGAAGATTACTTTCGCAAAAGTTTGGTAAAATTAGTATACTTGTAGGTTTACCATATTAGTCAGAGAGAAAAGAATACTTTATTTGGTGTAACGTGCGGGGGATACCTATTTCAGTAAAAAGAATTCCAAAAATGTTTAAAGAAAAAAAATAATAATTCGTTGGATTTTAGTAAATTCTTTTCGATTTGTGGCTTTTCTCCCATCTGGCCACGATATCGGGCAAGTGTACGTTATTTTGGACCTTACGACTGCTGTGTAAATTTCCCGAGCAAGGACGGGTTAAGAACATCACTGGAGCGCCCCCACAAATACATAGCTCTTGTCGTAGAAGGCGACTAAAGGGAAAATCTTAAAACTGCCCCACAAGTGTGCATGCGAATCCGTGGGTTGACACGACTGGAGATCTCCGGTGTTGCAAGAGTAAGATCAAACATAAATCAAAAATGTGTCAAAATAAAAAAAACTCTTAAACCCTAACATTATTGAAAAGCACTACCCCGCCAGGCACAACCAATGCAACGCATGGCTGTGATCCTGGGATAAGCAGAAATGCTCGCGTCAGAGCTATTCGGTTTCCGCGGTCGTAGCTACGAGTTTGAAGAAATGATGATTAGAAGGCGAGTGGACATCTTGTGTGTACAAGAAACGAAATGGCGAAACGGGCGCGTTTCTTGGACGTTAAGACAAAAGCTTACAAGATGTTCTACTATGGATTGGAACAAGGTAAAAACGGAATTGGTATCATCCTCGCGGCAGAGCTACTTGGCAACATCTTGACCATTTCAAAGTCCAGTGGCCGTTTGATGTCTCTCAATTTGGTGATACTGGGTGAGGTGTGGAATATTGAGACGGGGAAGAAAAGAAATAAGCAAACAAAGGTGTCTGAGAAAATTAATTAGTACAAGCTGGACAAAGAAAAAGGAGAAGCTTTTATTACCAGCATGACAAATTACCTCTTTACCATCATCGATGAGGTCAGTGGTGAGGAGTGCGGATATGTAGGATTCCCTACAGCGATCTTGCTTGGAGAGAGCTAAATCACTGCTCGGAATGTCGAAAGGCCCCTGCCAACATGCGAAAAAAACATGGTGGTGCACAGATGAAGCTAAAGTAGTGATACGGAAAAAAAAAGTTTTCAAGGCTTGGTCAAAGTGCTCTTCTACTAATAGATATGAAAAAGCTCGCCTTGAAGTGCTAGATAGATGCTACAAAGGTCTCGCGAAGAATAAGTGCGCCCAATTTCAAGCAAAAAGTATGGAAGCCCTCTATCGGGAGTTGAAGGAAATATCGTCTTCGGCGTCAGATAGGAACCACAACAAGACAAAAGGTAGAGAAAGCCATTCAAGACCTGAATAGGGGTACTATTCAGGTATCAGATGTTTTGAACCGTATCCGCTAATAAAAAACTAATGCAGAAGGCTAGTTCCATGGTAGAACTCAGATCTGCAACGAATTCGTAAGGAAACCAGAAAATTCTTAATAGGTCACTCAAAACAAATTCGATCAAAACAAAGAGAATGCAAGAGTTTAATTGGAACTTCAAAATGTACCTCCTATAGATATTTTTATGGAAAGATCGAAACTTTCGGTAAAACTAGTAGGCTGGTCTCAGGCAACCTGATGGTACTTTCACTGAGTCGAAAGCAGATGCTTTCAGTCTTCTGCTAGAGACTCACTTCCCAGAAAATCAGGTCACCATAGGCTCGCAACCGGTTTCAACTAGTGAAGCTGTTAGCGGGCTGAGCCGAACAACTAGGCGCAGCTGGTATATACTGCATCGGTCGTGGCGACGGATGAAGTTATCAAATATGCTCTCGCATCTTTTGACAGCTTCAAGTCACTTGGCACTGACGGAATATAGTCATCTATGTTGAAACGAGGTATTAGTCAGTTGCTGCCAACTCTGAAGAGAATTTTCACTGCTGGCTTGGCACTGGCATATATACCAACCCCCTGGCGAACAGTCAGAGTACCTTTCATACCGAAAATCGGCAGAGATGACTACTCTCTCACCAAGAGCTTCAGACCTATTAGTCGGACGTCCTTCCTGCTGAAAAGCATGGAAAGACTGGTTGAGCTACATGCGCGTAAAGTTGCTTTGATTGTACATCCTCTGCGAGAGATGCAACATGCCTATCAACGCAGAAAATCCTGCGAAACTTCGCTTCAAAATCTGGTCAGCAGAATAGAATGTGCGCTTGACAGGAAAGAGTACGCGATAGACATTTTCATAGACATTGAGGGTGCCTTTGACAATGCGACTTTTGACAGCATATGTAGCTCTGCCAGAAATCACGGCGTAGAAGAATCACTAGTGTTGCGGATCAAAGCAATGCTGGTGAACAGAACATTGACTGTAGATGCAGATTGTGGCCAGTGTGTTATGGCAGGTGTAAATAGGGGCTGCCGACAAGGCGGAGTTCTGTCTCAACTGCTTTGGTGCATACTGGTTGACTCCCTGTTGAACACACTCAATAGTTTTAACGTCTAGCGACTGTTTGCTCTAAGGTGCAGATGGTGGTTCTCTTTACGAGAAGGAGGAAATTCACTGGTCTGACTCAGTCAGAGGTAAATGGTGTCACTATCCAACTCTCCAAGGAAGCCAAATATTTATGATTAATCTTAGATGGCAAACTTATTTGGGCGGAACATATCGAGTTGAAAACTTTCAAATCTCTGTCAGTCTTTCGACAATGCTAAGGTGTTTTCGGCAAGATATGGGGCTTGTCGCCAAGGAAAGTCATTTGGATCTACACGGCAATGATAACGGCCTTCCTCTCATATGCGTCAGTTGTTTGGTAGAATAAACTCTCACGTAAATACGTTACTGCTGCCTTCGCCACACTCCAAAGAAAGGCCTGTCTCATCTGCTTGGGAGCTTTCCTCAGTACGCCTGGCTCTAGACGCCTTGATGAACCTCACCGGTCCTTGATATTTATATCATAGGGTTATGGCTTCCATTGACAACTGGGTTTTCTGCGAACACAATCGAAGGTGGCATGACTCTCCAGAATGCAGGCAGGCTAATCGAATGGTCCCCGTCGTCTGTAAGAAATCCGCTGCTTTCTTCCTATCTCTTAGCAGAAAAGACTGCAGGCGACTTACTGGCGTTCTTACGGGCCACTAGATTGAGCGCTACCCCTGTCTGCGACTACTGTGGAGAGGGCGATGATACTGCGGAACACTTCCTATGTGATAGTCCTGCCTTTGCTCGGATCAGGTGGCGGATATTCGGTGCTGATGTGGTGAGTGCTGATGATTTAAGGTCTTCATCACTGAAGCGTTTACTCGTCTTTTTACAAAAGACGAAAAAAAGATTAAAATGGGGTTCTCTTCCTGGTTGTACAATGGACCTGTTTTTGAGTCTGAGTGCTCGCCCCGACAACAAAAAAAAAAAAACAAAATGCATTAAATGTGCAGGAGACCACCACACAAAAGTCTGCGTAATGGAAAAAAAGGCACCCCCAAAATGTACGAACTGTAATGAAAGGCACCCAGCCCACTACAGAGGCTGCGTAGTAGCAAAGGAGTTGCAGCAGGCAAAAGATACGAGTAACAAGCAAAAGAAAATGCAAAATCCTGTAATAAACGATGCATCTAAAGACAGAGAAAAACAAAGCAACAAAAACCAAAGACCAAAGGCGAAAGTCCAAACAAATAATATCATTAAAAAAGCTAAAGAAAATATAACCTTAAGAGAAAATGAAAACGCAAGTCCCAAAGCCGGGACTAAGAAAACATATGCACAGGTTACTTGAAAGAGTATCGTAAAACCAGTCGGAAACTTTAAATCCAGCAATGTCATGGAAAATTGTATGCAGAAAATTCTTACCAGGTTAGAAGTGAAAAAAAATAATAAGAAAATCTTGGAAAGAATATCTGTCCTTGAAAAACAAATCAGCAACAACAAAGCTGTCCCTAAGAGATCATAATGAATAGAAACATACTGTAAAATGCGAGCTACGGCTCGAGTAGATAAAACAATTATTCTGTGAAATTATTTCTTTATTTTCTACTCTATAGAACAATTCAAGTTCACACTATACTATTCTTCGCAAATTCTTTTCTTACAAGGTCTCTTTCCTCTCAAATCACTTTATCTCCTTTCAATTACTTAATTCACAAATCCAAACTAATTACTTTTTCTTGTCGGAGGATTCCCATTTTCTTCTCAGAACACTTTCTTGGACATGGAGGGAGTCCCACTGCGCAAAATATGCCTTTAAGGTCGGGCTTCTGTGAGAGATGTCCTGATGATCCGGTTTCTCCATGTTCTCCTTCCAGGCCAGAATCGGCTCGATATCCGGGTCTTCCTTCTGAGCGTTCCGGATCTCATCTACGCTCCAGCCGGCGATAGGTTCGGCTCTCATTCTTTGGATGGAAACCAGCTCCCGTTCTTCCTGACGCGCACAATGTTTACAATCCGTTCTGCATGGTCTCCGGGACAGTGCATCCGCATTAGAGTGGAGTTTTCCTTTACGATGCTGTATTTCGTAGTCGTAGATTTGCAGCCTTTCGATCCATCTTGCGACCTGACCCTCAGGACTCTTGAACTGTAATAGCCATTTTAAGGCTGCATGGTCTGTGCGAAGAACGAACTTCCTCCCGTAGAGGTATTTGTGAAAATGCTTCGTAGCCAAGATCAAAGCTAGAAGTTCCCGCCTTGTCACGCAGTAGTTCCTTTCTGGCTTAGAGAGCACCTTGCTGAAGTACGCAACCACCTTCTCTTGGCCGTCATGCACCTGGGAGAGTACGGCTCCTACCCCGACATTACTAGCATCTGCATCCACAATGAACGTTTCCCCGGGAGTGGGGTAAGCCAGTATCGGGGCATCGCATAGCCGTTGTTTAAGTGCCTTGAAGCTCTTCTCGCACTCAATTGACCATTTGAATTGTTTTCCCTTTTCCGTCAACTGGTGCAGGTTCTTTGCGATCCCGGCAAAATCCTTCACGAACCGTCTGTAGTAGGTGGCTAGGCCCAGGAAACTCCTTAGTTGGTGTTTATCCTTGGGGACTGGCCAGTTTTTCACCGCTTCGACCTTCTCTGGATCGGTTCTCACTCCTTTCGCTGAAATTATGTGCCCCAAGTACTTGACTTCTGCTCTGAACACTTCTTGGGGTTGAGCTTCAGGTGGGCACTTCGAAGCCTTTGAAACACATCCCTTAGATTGTCTCGGTGTTGCGCAAACGTTTTTCCTACGACGATGACATCATCCAAGTATACCAAACAGGTTTTCCATGTTAACCCTTGCAGGACACATTCCATCAATCGCTCGAAAGTCGCCGGAGCATTGCACAGCCCGAATGGCATTACCGTGAATTGCCATAGCCCATTTCCTGCGGTGAAGGCGGTTTTCTCCCGGTCTTCTGGATGGATCTGTACCTGCCAGTAGCCACTCTTCAAGTCGAGAGTGGAAAACCATCGGGCTCCTGATAGTGTATCTAGCGTGTCGTCAATCCGTGGCAGAGGGTAGCTGCCTTTCTTGGTGACGTAATTGAGCTGCCGATAGTCCACGCAGAACCGCGTGCTGCCATCTTTCTTCTTAAGCAGTACAACCGGTGATGCCCACGGACTTTTGGAACTTTCAATCAGACCTTCTTTCTCCATTGCCGACACCATCTCTGCAACTTCTGTCTGCTTTGCCAATGGAAGGCGCCTAGCAGGCTGACGAATTGGTCTAGTATCACCAGTGTCTATTCGATGTTGTACCAGGTGTGTTCGGCCGTATTCTCCGTCCTGTGAGGCAAATACATCAGCGTACTCATTGATAAGATTCTCTGCCATAGTTCGCTGCTCCTGATTCAGCTCACTGGACTGGAGAATCGTCTCTCTCGTTTCCGCTGTCCAAGGTGATGGGAGAGGTTTTGGAGCATCACGTTCAGATATTGTTGCGACGGCGGTAATCGGCGTGCATTTTCCAGTCACATCCCCTCGCCTTAGTTTGACAGTGTGTGGTCTTGCGTTCAAAACCCTCACTGGAACCATGGTGTCGAACCAAAGATTCGACTAACGTCTTTCCCACGATGTAGTCTTGAGAATTCTTCTCTGGGTCTGGTTCTACTATGTAGAATCGGTGGCTCCCAAGATCACCTTCCAGCTTCGTCCAAATGATTGTCTCTGAAGACGGCGGCAAAACTTCGTCTTTGCTGATGACTGTCCTGAGAGTTACGGCATTCTCATTTCCGTACACCATCGGAATCTCCACATTTCGATACCTCAGTACTTGCATCCCGATGTCCAAGATTACTTCATTTGCTTTCATGAAGTCTACTCCGATGATGCACTCGTCGCATATATCTGCCACCAGAAACGCATGGGAGAACGTCAGTCCTGCCAGAGTAATCGTAAGACGAACTTCTCCAAATACCTTCGCCACTTCCCCTGTTGCAGTCTTCAGGCAGTAGCTGTTGGTGTTGTGCAGCCAGGAGCTTCTGACGATATCTCTTCTTATAATGGAGGCGATGGCACATGTGTCGATGGTGTCTACGCACTTCTTCTTGTTGATTAGTGCCTCCACTGTCAGGCTCTTGTTACCCCGTTTGGTTTGCGAAACTTGAATGGTGGTCCTGGGGGCCTCGATTCCAGTAACCAACTTCTGCCCCGTGAAGTTGGTCCTTACGCATCTCCCGACTGCTGGTTTTGGGAAGTCTGACCGACAGGATGCTTCCTCTCTGCTTCTCCTACTTCCGCAATGTGGACAATTTCCTCGTCTAGGTGCACTTCTGCACTGCCGTTGTAGGTGTCCGGTTTGGTTGCAATTCCAGCAACGGATTTGACTTCCGCGAGCTCTGTCTTCATCCATGACGGCTGTTCTCTGGCATGAGCATTCCACGACGGACATTTCCCTGACACGGTGTATTCCCTGGTATGCTTGGTCCGCAGCCTTCATTGACAAAGCGAATGCCAATGCCTCGGGGAGTGTTCGCTTTTCAGCCATCCTTACAGCCATTTGCAGTTGTCTGTCCTCTATGGCCTGAATAAAAGCTTCCACCGCCATTTCGTTGATAAGCTCCTCACCGGCTTTAGGGTATGAAAGATGGGCTAGTCGCTCTATATCCGCTTGCAACTGTTGGAGCGTTTCCCCCCTTTTCTGGACTCGACTACGCAGCTGAACCCTGTACACCTGCTGCATGTGTTCATCCCCAAACCGCATCTCGATAGCCTGAACCAGAGAGTCGTAGTTCTGCTGTTTATCTTCCGGGATGGTCTGCAAGAGCTCCGCAGCTGGACCCCTCAGTGCAAGCGTGAGTGCAATAGACTTCTCTTCATCGTCCCAGCTATTGGTCATTGCGGCCGCTTCGAATTGCCTCTTATAAATTGGCCATGATGTTTGACCATCGAAGATAGGAGGCTGCATCTCCTTTCTTCTCAGACCGTCAGTGGAATATTCCCGTGCTTTCTGTCTCTTCACGTTGCTGAGCTCCTTAGCAAGATTTTCGACTTGCTTCCCTACTATCTCGAATTGCGTATCCACTTTTTCAAACTGAGTCTCTATTTTCCCGAACTGAGTTTCATGTTTCTCAAAATTTTCATCGAATCTAGTTTCGACTTTTCCGAATTGCGTCTCGACCTTCTCGATTTTCTCTTCGATCACTTCGAATTTGGATTCCAAGTTCTTGTTTTGCTCATCAAGTTTACTTTCCAGAGCATCTAGAGAATTCTTTTGTTCGTCCATCTTAAGTTCTAGAGAATTCTTTTGTTCGTCCATTGCTTTCTTTTGTTCGTCCATTGCTTTCTTTTGGTCGTCCAGCTTAAGTTCTATAGAATTCCTTTGGTCTTCTATTGCTTTCTTTTGTTCGTCCATGACTAACTTAAGTTGCAGGAGCAGACTTGTTATACCCGGGTCGGCTGCTGTACTTGCTGGTTCCTCTTCCACGTCAAACTCTACGTCGTGCGGATTTTCACCTTCCTGCGTTACTGCTTCTTCCAGGGCATCTTTTCCCACAGTTGTGTCGAGGTTCCGCTTACTGAGTTCTGCCTTTAGTTGAGTTAAAGTTAGTTTTCCCAATTTGCGACCCATTTTGCGCAACTAATTAACTCAACACAGAAATCGTTTTTTTTTTTTTTTTGCTTGTGCAATTTCACACCACGGAAATAGTTATTCACAGAATAAGTTTTATCCCGCTTCTGACACCAATGTAAAATGCAAGTTACGGCTCGAGTAGATAAAACAATTATTCTGTGAAATTATTTCTTTATTTTCTACTCTATAGAACAATTCAAGTTCACACTATACTATTCTTCGCAAATTCTTTTAATCACTTTATCTCCTTTCAATTACTTAATTCACAAATCCAAACTAATTACTTTTTCTTGTTCACTCTCAACTTTCAATTTATCACCAAATTACAACTTCGCCCATTATCACTTTTCCAATCTCTTCGCCACGGTTCTAAACCAACTGTGTCTTTTTTGATCGCCATCTGTCCTTATATAGCAGAAGTTTCTGATAGCCAGAAACTTCTAGCAAATTCTTCGACCACTGGAACAAGAGTTATAATTCCCTTTTATCCCTGATATTATTCGTCTCTTTCGTTGACATGAGCTGTGGAGACTTCGTCCCAGACACGAACCTCGAATGAAAGGACAGTTCGAACCAAAATTCTGCCAGAATGGAAAGTCACTTCGGAATTTGCTGCATAGACATAGGAGCGTAGTTATTATTATGCTACAATATCTTGATGGCGACGTATGATTATGTCGATATCGCCTGTGTAACATAGCAGCAAGGCAAAATTTTTCTGCACATTATCTGCTCTAGCACAAATTCCGTTTAGTATATTACTAGCTGACCCGCCCGGCTTCGCCCGAGTGTATAATCTATTCACATATATACATGTGCGTTATTATTTTTAAGTTTCGCATGTTCCGTATTAATAAACAGTACTGAATTATGACCGTCAGAGTATTGTAGACGCTTCGCATATCCGAAACAAGTGAACACAATGTAGCTATTTCATTTTCAACATAATATGTACTCGTATCTAAATATATTCGTATATAAAAGTACGGTGACCAGATTTTTATAAGCTCAATCCAGGATATTTTATTATTTTTGGTCTGCGTGTGGGGAGGGGGATAGCTGCTTGCCAGACGGAAAAAAACTAGTCAAGGGAATGCTTAGTTTCTACTGGAATCAGATTTGTTTATATAGAAGAAAATCAGAGCCAGCGAGGTTTTTTGCGTACTTTCTTGGCACATTCCGCAACTTTAATAATCTCCTTCAACCGCTCTGATTCTTAGCGATCAGCTCTATTTCGAATACTAAGCTTCTGCAGATCATCTAGCACTTGCTTTCTTTTTTTGTGGATAATAGAATGGAGGAATCTGCTGCTATTAATACGAGTACTACCATTTTCCATAGGGCAGCAAAATAGAGTGGTGGCAGTTCTATACATCAATGATGATCTCTCTAATTTCTGACCGATATTCGATTTTTTTTTTTTTGCTTTTCCGATCTTAACATTTACAAACATGTATCGCCACAGATGGTTTTGACGTCATACTACAGACATATGTATGTCAGTAAGTAATTTGCAGAATCTAGTTTTGATTTTGCAGTCTCTATCTTCATTTGGAGTATGCGCACAAAGTAGACTCAGTTAAAGAACCTCGCTCTGACGTGAATTGAAGATAGTGGTTAGTTGAGTTCGGGACTAATAATAGGCTAAACACGGCACAGATTCAGCAAGTTTTTTCAAAGTAACTTTAGCCAAGAAATTTCGGCAAATATTGAAAATTTTAGTTTTGTCATAAAGTTTTATTATTTCGCTATAAAATGCCAGTGGAATTTTCCCTTTCTCAATGTACTCTGGTGCTGGTGTACCTTTAGCTTTTATAGGGGCACATTTGGCAGGGATATATTTTTCTTTAATAGCATTTAATTCTTTATTAATTTTTCTTGACACTGAGAACCATTTCTACGCTCAAATTATAAAAAAAAAAATAACACATGACTAAACGCCTTAAAGATCATCGTAATAAAGAGTGGAACAAAAAACTCAATATACTGGACAAAAACGGTAAACCTTTCTGGAACATCGTTAAACTGGTAAAAAATAAAAACAGACAGTTACCTTTTCTAGAAAACTCGTCGGGCACATACTTTACCGATGTCGAAAAAGCCAATGCACTTGCCGTCAATTTTTCAAATAACTATAATGTTGCACAGAATTTAGGTGATGCACACACCAACACCCTCGTGAACAACACCATTCAAGCCTTTCTAGCACAAGGAACAAATCATTCCTCTTCTACCATTTTTGTTACCGAAGAAGATATAGACTTCATAATAAACAACCTACGTCCTATGAAGTCTGGAGGTCTTGATATGTTAAGAAACATTTATTTTAAGCAATTACCCAGGATAGGTATAAAATTCGTAACATTTATTGTAAACGCATGTCTGAAAATGCAATACTTTCCTGATACATGGAAACTTGCAAAAGTGGTACCAATATTAAAAGCTGGTAAACCTCCAGAAAGGCCGGAAAGTTATAGACCTATCAGCCTGTTAAGCAACCTTAGTAAGATATATGAAAAAGTATTAAAGGAGCAAATCCTAAAGCTCGTTGAAGTTAATAAAATTTACCCCAATGAACAGTTTGGTTTTAGACGTCATCACAGTACATCCCATCAGGCACTGAGAATATGCAATTGTGTTAAAAGAAATCGCTTACAGGGGAAATCTACAGGTATGGTCTTACTAGACATTGAAAAAGCTTTTGACTCCATTTGGCATGAAGGCCTGACATACAAAATGATAAGTTTAAACTTTCCTCCATATATCTGTAAAGTAGTCCAAAGTTTCTTGTCCAGTCGTCGTTTCAAAGTCCATGTTAATAGTAGTGTTTCTGACTTGATATATTTTCAATTGGGTGTTCCACAAGGCTCAGTTCTTGCTCCAGTCCTGTATAACATCTATACATCTGATATTCCAAGGTTACCGCACTGTGATATAGCTATTTTTGCAGATGACACCGCAATATTTTCATCTCATGAATTCGCTTTCAATATTGAAAGAAATCTCCAAAATGGAATGGAAATATTAGTAAAATATTATCACAAATGGAAAATCAAACTGAATGTATGGAAAACGCAAGCTATCTTTTTCACTCGAAAAAGAAAGCCTTGCTTTCTTCCCAACAGACAGCTTCACCTCAATGGGAGTGATATAAATTGGGAGCCCTCTGTTAGATATCTAGGTATTCATTTAGATACCAAGCTTACATTTAAGGATCATACTACTAAAACTATAAAGAAAATAGGAATAGCAATAAGGATGCTGTACCCTTTTATAAATAGAAAATCGCTACTCTCCACTGAAAACAAAATTATATTGCATAAAGTAATTTTCCAGTCAATTCTTCTGTACGGGTGCCCGGTATGGGGCGACTCTGCAACGTGCCATATAAAAAAATTGCAAGTGTCACAAAACAAACTCTTAAAAATGATGCTAGATTTACCTTGGCACCACTCTACTCTTGACATTCATGAAAGAGCGAATGTTGAATTGATAGCTAATAGAATCCTTAAACTTAATAACACGTTTAAAACAAGATGCAGTTTTGCTGATAATCCACTTGTAAACGAATTAAATACTTAAGATCGTCAAATTGTAAATGCAATTACTCATTTATACTCATTTATTTATGTATTCATGTTAAAACCTCTATAATTAATATTATTTACTTATTACAGATTTGTGTATACATATCTGTATATATTAGTATATTTGTATATTGTGTTTAATTTATTTACTTTTCCATGTTTTTTAAGCATTATCTAGTCATTTTTATTAATTATTTATTTATTTACTTATTTATTATTTATCTTATCTATTATTTATTTAATTACTATTTATTTAATTATTATTCATTTAATTATTGTTTATTTATCTATTTGTTATTATTTAATTATTTACCTTTTTATTTATTTACTCATATATATTTATTTATTTATTTATTTATCTATGTTTATACCTACGCATGTTCATATGTATATATGTATTTATTTATCTATTTATTTATATATATAAATATATATATATATATATATATTTTTCTTATCTCTTATTTTTCTTTTACTTTTTTTTTTTTTTTTTATTCCTATTGAAGGTTTTTTTCGTATTTTCCTTCAAATTTGTCTCATTTTCTTGCTATACGTTCTTAATAGAAATAAAAATAATGTTTCAGTTGAAAGGTAAAATTCCAAATTACCAAATCTCTGTAAAATGTGCGATAACAAAAATTCTGTAAAAATTTTGTATACGAAATAAAAATATCTATCTATCTATCTATCTATCTTGTTCACTCTCAACTTTCAATTTATCACCAAATTACAACTTCGCCCATTATCACTTTTCCAATCTCTTCGCCACGGTTCTAAACCAACTGTGTCTTTTTTTTGATCGCCATCTGTCCTTATATAGCAGAAGTTTCTGATAGCCAGAAACTTCTAGCAAATTCTTCGACCACTGGAACAAGAGAAATAATTCTTGCAGTTATAATTCCCTTTTATCCCTGATATTATTCGTCTCTTTCGTTGACATGAGCTGTGGAGACTTCGTCCCAGACACGAACCTCGAATGAAAGGACAGTTCGAACCAAAATTCTGCCAGAATGGAAAGTCACTTCGGAATTTGCTGCATAGACATAGGAGCGTAATTATTATTATGCTACAATACATATGGAATGTCAATGGTCTCGAGAAACGCAAAGAAGAATTGCAAGTGACTCTCGACATAAAAATAGACATATGTATGTCTTGTATCCGAAACGCATTTCAAATTTGAATCAAACTATGATATAAACTGCACGGATACAAGATATACCATACCCCTATCCTTATAATACAGCAAGAGGGGGGGCTGCAGTTATAATTAAAGAAAACATTAATCAACACGGAGACGAAAAATATCAATCGTAAAAATAAAAACAAGCAGCGGCCATAAAACGGTAGCCACAATACATTGTTCTCCTAGCTACAAATTGAAACATAATGATTTCAATAACATCTTCCGTATATTCGGAAATAAGTTAGTAGTTGGGGATCAAAATTAACAAATGCAAGAGGAAGAGAACTTCTTGAATCTATTAAATAAATCAACCCTAAATATCACTCAACGGGAAAACCTACCTACTGACCTACAGATAGGAATAAAATCTCGGATGTCGACTTTATAATTAAGAATAAATATTTCCATAAATATTTCCAAAGTAGAAGAAGGGCCAGGATCTTGACTCGGATCACTCATCTGTACTGCTTACAGTTGGAAATAAGATTACACTGAAGGAGAATAATCCACGTCTAGTAAACAAACTGGAGTTATTTCAGACAATTGCTGGAAGAATGCATTGAACTATGCTCAACAATAGACACTATTGAGCAATTAAATAGTGAAGCACAGACTTACACCTTAGATATACAGAAGGCTGCTTTTTTTTTTTTTATAATCTTCGCGCGCCATATGAATACCCTTAAACTGTTTCAGGGCATGGGCGTCAGAGAAAAGGGGGAAGAGGAACAGAGGAGTAGCCTGTCCACGTTGGCTTTAAATGTTTGAAGGTTGTAGTAATGGGGAAATACAAAGCCTGGTATATCATTCCACATTCGTGTCGTGTTTGGCTTATAAACGAATCCCTATATTTGACAATACGACCGAAGTTTGGCTTTAGGGTGAACTGATGTGCATTCGAAGCACGTCACGTATTGCGGGTGAAATTTTGAAGGGGAAGAATGCAACTGAAACATTTTTTATAAAAAAAACAGGGAGAGACAGGAGACATTTCTCCGACGTTCTAGTGAATGAATGGAATTCACAACGTCTCTATCGCCTATAAGTTTTAACGCGCGATCCTGTACCCTATCAAGAATGTGCAGAATAGTCTTGGGTGCACCAGACCAGATATGGACGTTATATTCCAGCTTAGGGCGGATGAATGCCGGGTAAAATATTTCTTGCACATTTTAAGGAATCCTAGACATTTTGCAGCATTTTTGGCGACCTCGAATATGTGATCATTCCATCGAAGATGGTTATATACCGAGAATGGCAAATCTTTCGGTTTCAATGATGCAAGTACCATCCATGGATAATGGTTGAGGGTTTTGGTTTCGCTTGAGGGACAGAAGACAGCATTGTGTTTTTTAATTATGCTATCCAGGTCGGAATTTAATGTGTTTAACATACGTTGCCGTTCCCCTTATACGGCCGAAGAGCAAGAACGTGAAGGGAAACGAATATGAAAAACTGAGGGTACTGTCATCAGCGAAGGAATGGATTGGATAAGAAGTTGCAGACAAGAGATCATTTATAAAAATAAGAAAGAGAGTCAAACTTGAAGCCGTCCAAAACAACTTGTATTGAACGCCCCGAAAGATAATTTCTATTCCATTGAAGAAGAGACTCATCGATGGCATATGCACGCATTTTCGACAAAAGAGCCTGATGCTAAACTCTGTCAAATGCCTTTGAAATATCAAGCGCAACCATCTTAGTTTCGCCGAAGTGATGGAAAGATTGGTTCAACTTCTCGGTGAGATATGCCATCAAATCACCAGTGGACCTCTTGCTACGAAAACCATACAGCCGGTCATTAAAGAGTTTTCGTGAATCGAGATATTTTATAAGCTGATGATTTATCAGCGTTACCATGACCTTGGAAAGAAGGGACGTAAGTGCAGTGGGTCGGTAATTGGACGGGGAGGAAGATTCGCCTTTTTTGGGGACGGGCTGGACAAATGCTGTTTTCCAACTACTCGGAAAGAGCCCTGAAAAGTAGGATAGACAGAAAAGCTTACGCAAAGGTTTTGCCAGCGTAGAAGAACACCTTTTCAAAACTATGGGGGGGATACCATCTGGACCAGCGGATTTGTGTATGTTAAGACCTTTGAGTACTCCTGCAACTGTTCAAGTGCAAAAGTGGACTTGTCCCATGAAAAATTTGACGCTCTCAAATACAGGTGGAGACAAAGCAATATCTGGCAGCGTGGAGTTCGCTGCAAAATGAGCAGCAAGCAGATTAGCTTTGTCTAAGGAGCTGACAGCTGGTATGTCATTGTAAATGAGCGTACGGATGCCAGACGAGGCAGAATTTTTAATATTTTTGACGAATGACCAAAAATTTCTACTACCTTTGGGACATTGTAGGATTTTTGCCTCAATTTTTGGTCATGTAAGAATTTTACACGTCGAATATGGGCATTGCAGTCTTTTCTGGCTTGTTTAAGCTTCTTTCGGTTTTCCTCAGATTTGTTGGCTTTATAAGACCGAAAACTTACTTCTTTCAACCTGATAGCCTCTTTACAGCTCTTGTCAAACCACGAGTTTGCCTTAGGTTTAATGCTCTTTATTCTGTTAGGAATAAAGTCATTCATACTTAAGAGGATAATGTTAGTGATCATATCGGCTGCGGCATATCGGAGTTTTTTTTTTTTTTAACTGAGGTCAGACCGACCTAGAGGCGCTAAAATATCAATAGCGTATTTATCAGGGTACGAAATAAGAAACAAGTCCAAAGTGTTGGAGGAATGACTTTTAATGTCCGGTATACGTGTAGGCTCATTTACAAGCTGAGTCAAATTGTTTACCTCAGTGAAAAGTTCAACATACCTTCCTTCGGGTATTGTCTGACCAGAATGTTGAAGCCAATCCGAATTGTGTTTATTGAAATCGCCCGCAATGACGATTACAGTATGAGGGAACAAGGAGAAAATTCGAGTGATGGAATCGGACAGCGCATCAAATTCGTCAAAAGTTGAGTTGCTGTCCGCACTAGGGCATCTGTAAATAAAGCAGTAGTGAATTATTTGCTTACGGACTGTGAATTTTCGCCATTTGAAATTAAATTTCGGGTTGGAACAGTGGCCATACTGTGGTGGAACTTGGTAAGCAATATCACTACGGACGTAAATGGCGAGGCCACGGTGGGGAAAAAATAATGACACTAAGTTATATCCAGGCAGTTTCAAATCGGAAGATTCTTCAACTACCTGTGTTTCGCTTAGTGCCAAAACAGCTGGTTTATGGGAATGGGCGTGGGCGTAGACATCGAAGAAATTGATTCGAAGCCCACGAATTAAATCAACCATAAATTTCCTAGTCGAGGGTTGCAACACCTGAATATAATAGTAACATACCTCATCAATATGACAAACGATGCTAGTACAGAATACTCACTGTGGAGTATTCCGCCTGTTAAGAACGGAAGTAGAAACTGGGCAAAAACAAACAAACAATAATCAAATTTATTCGCTGGATATTTTGAAAACGTCTTTCAGCCATACAAAGATAAAGTGTACTCTCAACAAACTGAAGACATGTTCGAAGACAATAAATTAATAGCACCAGTAAACTCTAAGGAAATAGCGAAAGAAATAAATGAAAAGATGAACTCAAAAAAAAAGCTCCGGGATTTGATCTTATTTCAGCAGAAATTAAAAAAAAAGGATTAATACGTTAGCTGCAAAAATATCTGCCAAAAAAATAATCATATATTCTAGAGTACTGCATAATGCAGCGATTATTTAAATTAAAGCAAGAAGACGAGTACTCCACATTAAAACATATAAAAGTTGGCGTACCTCACGGTAGTGTATTAGGACCCGTTCTGTTCCTTTTATACACAAACGACCAACTACACAATTAGAAATCTACTGTTGCCAAATGATGATACTGCTGTTCTTGCTGTTGATAAAACTGTGAAGGAAGTAACCGAAAAACTACAAAGCCAGCAAATAATATCTTTGAATGGACCAAAAAATTCCAAATAAAACTAAATGAACTGAAGTCAGTTCATGTAAACTTTACGAATAAAAATGAAAAACACATACCTGTGTACATATAACAATGCAGTTCTTTATTCGAACTCAGCTAAATACTTAGGTATGACTCTTAACGCTAAATACGACGAATTAAATATTCGCTATAAAAAAATGTATTGGCTCCTAGGGAGATATTTCTGTCTCTCAGTATGCAAAAAGCTACTGCTTTATAAGCAAATATTAAACCCGATTTGGACATATGGTCTCCAGCTTTGGGGGTGCACAAAGAAGACAAACTTACAAAATATGCAATGTTTTAAAAATGAAGTATTACGCAATATTGTTAATGCGCCATTGTACATAAGGAACGCTGTTAGAAATTGTAGAGGACGAGGTTAGAAGTAGCCGAACTACTTAATAATAACAATTTAGTTAGAAAATTGAGAAGGATAAAACCCTTCGAACTAGTTGACTAGGGATAACATCATAGCATAACATCATCACATGAAAAGAGTGATTTTACATACCTAGCTAAGATTGTCGTTGGCCATTGGTCACGAAAAAAACTTAATTTACTACCAAAACTCAAGGGGAGAGAATCCAACAAAGAGTTATATAGCCAAAGCCTATGCCACCAATTTAAACCAGAAATAGACACCCTAGAACTGAAAGAGCTAACAGAGATAATAAAGGACTAGTGCGTTGCATTAGCAGCGCAGTTTCACTTATTGCCCAAAAAATAAGTGGTTCGATACAAAGTGTGCTATAGCGAGAAGAAAATCATTTAACGCTCTAAAGATACTTAAGAAGACCTCAAGCCCAAGTGACAGACTTAAATATATAGAGGCAAATAGGAAATATAGAAGGATCTGGAGGATGCGGATCTGGATGCAGAAATTTCAATTGAAGAGGTAAAGAATGCACTAGCGAAAACAAAGGTAAATAAAGCCCCTGGTGAAAACAGGATGCCATATGAATTCCTCAAGAACGCTCCCAATGAGTTCCTAGTGGAATTAACACGGGCGTGTAATGAAATATTCCAAAGAGGCAGAAGTTGGCCGCCTAGATCGTAGATTTAACTTCTTTGGACTTCTTCCTCTGGGGTTTTTTGAAGTCAAAAGTTTATGTCAACAAGCCCACGGCCACTCAAGCCTTGAAGGGGGAGACTAGACGCTGTATCACTGAAATCCAGGCACAGTTATGCCAAACAATAATTGAAAATTTCGTCAAAAGATGCGAATATGTCAGCAAAGCTGAGGAGGTCATTAAAGTGCACTTTTTATACATAATTTGGAATATTTTTACAATTTTGTTTGGTTGGAATGGTAAATCAGCGTACGAGTAACATGTACCAAATGCAATAAAAAACAAATAACATTTCGGTTGCATTTGTTGCACAGTTTGGCATTTCCTTAGACACACACAGTTAAATTAAGTTCGATTCTTACTTGCACCTATAAGGGCAAGTATTGGAAACCAACAATTTTCGACCTCGATATTTTGACCAAACTTTAGTGGCTTCACTACACCTGGTACTGATGGAATATACCCCACCGTGATACATCAGCTATAAGCCAACCCCCGCTCAGGCAGGACACACTTACTCGTAGACCAAGGCTAGGTCCATTGTGATACCACAAGATGAACCAGATTTCTGGCGCCAGGAACCCTACATGACCAATTTCTTCCTAAAGGAAGATAAAAATGGGTAACCTATTTTATAACTATCAAGCCTGCCCAAACCTCAGCTTCTACAGAAATCCTTGGAGCCTACACCCATTCTAATAGCATGCCTACCTATCAAGCAGTGCCCCGTGAGGGCGTATATTATTATACATTTCCCATTTATGGACAAAAGTCTTTCAGTTCTCTTCGACGAAAGACAAGTTATGATACAATTCTGCCTGCTGTTTGACATTTTTCTGGCTTCAGTATCAAGGTAAGAACTTTATCGATTCTAAGAGAGGGGATTGTTCCTCTATATTATCGGTGTAGTTCCGACCCGCACTCTCTTTTGCTAGCTCATCTGCTCTGCAGTTGCCTGGGAAGTCGCTGTGCCCTAGAATCCAGTACAGAGAAATCTCGCAACTGTCAGCAATCTTATTAAGAGACTTGCGGCATTGCTTTCCCAACGTGGATCGTATTGTCGGCGATTCCATCGCTCCCTGTCTATCTATACAAATATAATACAGCTACCCTCTACCACGTTAATTGGAGGCCAAGACGCAAATTCACGGATTGCCGTAATTTCCACTTAAAATACACTGCAGTGATCCGCTAGCCGTCTGGTAATGTTTACATCAGGTGCACTGCACCCATACCATACACTGCCTTAGATCCATCTGTGTATATCTCTATCGCAGAGTCGTTCAAGACTTCTCTAGATTTCCAAGCGCTTCTGCTAGGAATAGGCCATCTTACAAGGAATAGTATTCTTGCCGATCAGGATCCTAAAGTGACCCATATTAGCGTTATCCAACTGTTAGGATTCCCTAAACCTTATTACTGCTTTGCCGCCATTTACTTCCTAAAGATATCAACTGGAAGCAAGTGGAGCGTTGAATTGTTTTTAAAGCACCTATTGTATAGACCCTTGATAATCTCTGAACTTGGCTTAGAAGATCAGAATTTTTTCTTGTCCAGTGCTTTTCACCACCTCACTATTGCCGTAAAAAGCCAATGGACCACTTTATGCTCAAGACCCCATATTAGTCGACAAGTATAAAAGGCAACCGAGGCCTTAATGATACTGTCTTGTATATTCAGTTTCCAACTGAGTATCTTGTCGAGAATAACCCCCAAGTATCTGGCATGATCTGCGAAATAAAGCATAGTTCCATTTAGCTTTGGAGTAACGATACATGGTACTTTTTTCCTTCTTGTAAACAGAACAAGTTCGGTCTTTCCGACGTTAGCTGAGAGACCAACCTTTTCCATTAGTTTTACAAGTTTATTAAGGGCTTCCTTATAGGAAGAGAAAATTTGTTCGATATGGCTATAGCAATATAACACTGTACCCATCTTTTACCAGGACTTGTAGCATTTCATTTACTACTAGTTAAAACTAATAGCCATAGTAGAGGTGATAATACACTGCCTTGCGGAGTACCCCTTTATACCGACCTTCTTATTAGACAGCACCCGATATCAGCATGCCTTTAAGCATTTGCAATCCAATAGCAAAGGCAGCTATCAACCCTCAGGCTGATAAGTGAAGCAAATATAACTTCTGTCTCTCAATGTCAAGGTAAGACGTCATCGTGTAATCATTGTTATCTAAAGACCTCTCGATGGTTCACACCAATGAATGAAGTGCAGTCTCTACCGATCTCCCACCGAAGGAGGTTAAACTTATTGGACGGAAGTCGTTAGAGGATGCAAGGGAGATCTTACCGGCTTTCGGTATGAAGACCACTTTGACCCTACTCCAGGAACTGAGGGTACAGTCAAAGATTAGAAAACTCCTAAAGATTAAGTGGACCCAGGGCTTCAATGTATCAAAACCCTTCTGCAGTTCCACTGGAAAAAAATGTATGCCAATTCTGAAGAGAATTGTCACTAATGGCCTGCCAATGACATGCATACCAATAGCCTAGCGAATACTGAGAATGGTTTCCTTACTTAAAGTAGGTGGATACGATGACTCACTCGCCAAAACTTCAAAACAATAAGTCTGACTTCATTCTTCCTGACGCGAGCAAAGTTGCTTTCAGATTACATCCTCTGTCTGAGATGCAACATGTCTATCAACGTAGAAAATCCTGCGAAATTGCGCTTCAGAATCTAGATGGCAGAATTGAATGCACTCTTAATAGAAGCTAGACTGATGGGTATTTCCATTTCAGCAAGACACGGACCTTATCACGGCAATGATAAAACTTGTCATAACATATGCGTTAGTTGGTAAGTGAACAAATCTTGTCATTGCTTCTCGCACTAAATTCCAAAGAACAGCAGCAAAGGAATGGAGGGTATCGCAGGCATCTGCATCCAACAGCTGAAAGTGATTCTGGATGGAAAAAATAAACAATTAAAAAAAAAATCTTGTATCAAAGTCCGATTTCCAGCTGCCTTTCACCGAACTAACTGAGCTGAGGGGAAAGCACACAGAGATATCTGAAAAAGTGGCGCTGTTGGAAAGCCGAAACAAGGTACTGGAAGCAGAGATAGATAAACTCATTCAGAAAAGCATGAAAAATAGCATCACAGTGCGCTTCCCGGCTGAGAACAATGTTGGCCCTGCTGAAAAAGCTAAATCTGTATATGCCGGGCTCTTGGATGACCACAGCGCCAACATTGAATTTACCTATACAGTCCCAATACGTAACCCGAAAGCTGCAACAGTAGTAGTGAAATTGAAATCCAGAATCTCCGCCATTGATGTTTTTAGGAATTCGAAGAAGTTAAACGATACATATATGAGCGTACGTAAAGTTCTTCCACTAAATATCCGACGGAATAGAGGTGAACTTGTCCCTCTTATGAAACTTATGCATGAAAGACAACCGGCGCCGATAAAAAAAATCACATTGAGGGATGACAAACTGTATGTAGACATGGGATCTGTAGACGTATGATCACATGGGATCTATTCCAGGGATTGAAAATCGGTGAGGAAAGGGGTACTAAATTAATTAAAGAATTATTCGGAGAAATACCGACAACTTTACTTATGCAAAACAACAACGTTGAAGCAATGTCAGTATAAGTTGAAACTGGCAGCACTGAAAGTCAAAAGTACACTCATGGTATCAGAAACCTATATATCTCTAGATTTAGTAATGGAGATACTGTGGCAGTCAACGTGGATTTCAGGAAGAAAAATCTAATTCTAATCTCTTCGTACATGCCGCACGACAATGATAACCCACAACCAAGAGCAGTCCGAGAACTGGAACTAGACTATACAGCATCGCGGATGGATTGGTGTTGGGAAGTGATGCTAATACTCATTACACTCAATGGGGCAGCAAGGATATCATTGAAAGGGGTGGATCTATTTTTGAGTTCATTCTTTCTACAAATCTAGTAATATGTAATAGATGGTCTTCCAATAGGGACTTCCGAACTTTGACAGTTGATAGCGGCCATATTGTTGAAGCTATATCTGTCAAATTGGCTGCCATTTATTCCGTCTGTTTTGCCAAATCACCATTGACGGATATAGCGTTCAACAACAAGTGCAAATAATAAAATTCATTTAACAAAATGGGTGTTCTGTTTGGGCAACGTTCCGCTCTTCGCCCATTTTTCCTTCCGAGAGGACCATTCGCAGTATGGTGGATAAATTTTAGTCCACTGGTTCAGCAAACGATCAACCAACACCCGTAAGTCGACGAAACGCAAGATCTACATCAAACATCGCCGCTGTCCGTGAGAGTGTGCAGGAGAATCCGAGTCGATTTCGCGTCGCTCACAAGAACTCGGCCTTTCGCAGACCACAACTTTGCGCCGTGACTTGAGCCTGCACCCGTACAAAATTCAACTGACCCAGGAGCTGAAGGTAAACGACCATAGACAACGACGCGTGTTCGCTGAATGAGCTCTGGAGCAGTTGGAAACTGACCCTAATTTTCATCGAAAAATCATCTTCAGCGATGAGGCCCATTTCTGGATGAATGGGTACGTCAGCAAACAAAATTGTCGAATTTGGGACAATACCAATCCACAAGAGATCCAAGAGCGTCCAATGCATCTCGAAAAAGTCACTGTTTGGTATGGATTTTTGGCTGGCGGCGTCATTGGTCCATATTTCTTTGAGAACGATGTTGGCAAGGCCATCACCGTCAACGGCGAGCGCTATAGGTCGTTGATTACCAACTTCTTTTGTACTGAATTGGATCATATGGACACCAACGACATGTGGTTTCAACAGGATGGCGCTACGTGCCACACAGCTCACGTCACATTGGAAATTCTGCACGAGCGATTCGAGGGCATGGTCATCTCACGTGGATGATGAGATGTGACCTGGCCACCGAGATCGTGCGATTTGACCCCGTTAGAATTTTTCTTGTGGGGTTTTCTGAAGTTGCAGGTCTATGCGATAAGCCACAAATCACATCGGCCCTCAAAGTCAACATAACCCATGCCATCGGTCAAATTTAGCCATTTACGCGCCAGAGTCATGGAATATAATGTGAAAACAGAATCTATTAAAGCGGAACTAGAGGAAATAGAAATTAGGACAATGCTAACTGCACTCCACGGGGAGGTGTCATTTCACCTCTCCTGTGGCTTCTTGTTCTTAAAAAAATTCTTAAAGTTCTAAAGTACCAAAGAATAAAAACAGTAGCATACGCAGATGACATAGCAGTCCTGGTTAATGGTAAGCATTTACCAACAATCAGCAGTAATATGGAATCTGCACTGAAAGATCTTTCCTCATGGGTGGAACCAAATGAATGGACTACAGGTCAACACAGAGGAATATATGCAAACGCTTGGGAATGCGACCGCATATAATCCACTATATATATATATACAGCGATAATAAGACCCATACTTTCTTATTAAGCATTAGTATGGTGGAATGCAATGAAAAAAAAACTGCTATCTTAACAACCTCACTAAGGTACAAAGATTAACATGTATTAGAATAATAGGAGCACTGAGATCAACACCACAAGCAGGGTTAGAAATAATACTTCACCTTCTTCCCTTGCAGGAGTACATAAAACTCCTGGCAGACAAAAGCGCAATCCGTCTTAAGGTGTCCCGTCTTTGGAAGCAAAGTTTATACGGTCACGCAACCATATTGAATTTATTTATTTTTATTTTTATTTTTTTAGCTTAATTCAAGCAGAACTTAACAACTACACTAAAACTAGACTATTACTAAACGCAACTTAAGACTAAGGCTAAGTACTTAAAAACTAAACTTAAAACTAAAACTAAAGTTATTAGGGCGTAGGAGTGGAAGTGGAATTCTGGAGGGCGTTTCTAAGTGCAAATCTGCTGCAGTGAAAATCAAAGTGCGGTTGGCCAAACGTAGCATTCTAGACATTGGCTCGTTACAACCATAATTGGTGCGATGAAAATTGAGACGGAAGATGGGTACAGACCTCAGGAGGCGTGGGTTAGTGTTAAGGGAGATCATTTGGAGCAGATTAGGGCAGTCGATGTTTCCTGCTAATAGCTGATGTACAAAGAGTATGTCAGCAATTTCTGGACGTATTTCAAGTGGCTGTACGTTAATTAATTTCAAACGATTCTCATAGGGGGGTAAGTTATGCCTGTCAGACCAAGGAAGACCGCGAAGAGCAAAACGGATGAACCTGCGTTGAACAGCCTCTATTCGAAGGGAATGGGTATCATGATAGGGGGACCATACTTGGCTAGCATACTCGAGGATTGGCCGAACAAATGTGAAGTAGAGAGATTTCGTGACGTAGGAGTTCGAGAATTCTTTAGACCAGCGTTTTACGAAACCGAGCGCAGACTTGGCTCTGCTAATAATGTTGTCAATATGACAGCGGAAATTTAGTTCTCTGTCGCAGATAACACCCAAATAGCGTAATAAAGTTACAGAAGGGACGAGCTCGTCAGAGATCAAATAGGATCTAGGGGCTGGAAGACGCTTTCGGGAATATTTAATAGCTTGACATTTGTTGACGTTGAGCTCAAGAAATTTTGACACCAGTTTGAAAAGTTGTTCAAGTCAGCTCGAAGTGGGCAAGAGTCGGCGGGGTTTAATATGTGCCTGAAGATTTTCATGTCATCAGCGTAGATGGATAGATAAGAGTCTTTGATGATGAAGTCAACGTCGTTAACTGACAGAATGAAAATCAGGGGACCAAGATGGCTACCTTGAGGGACCCCGGAAGTGGCTTTAATGGGGTCGGATACAGCCGATCTAAATAGTATTTTGTATTGACGTTCCTCAAGGTAGGATTTAATCCACCCAATGAAACTCAGTTGGAAGCCAAGGGATTTGAGTTTAAAAAGAATGATTATGTGCGAGATTTTATCGAAGGCCTTACTAAAATCTGTGGCAATTACATCAACTTCTTTGCCATCCTCTAATGCACACAGAGTCGTAGATACGAATTCCGTTAAGTTAGTAGTTGTTGACCTTCCCTTAAGACATCCGTGTTGGTTAGGGGAAAAGATAGACTTACAATGGAGGAACATTGTATCGTAAATAATGCTTTCAAAGAGCTTAGGAACGCAGGAGAGTTTAGCAATGGGCCGGTAGTTGGAGATTTCATTCTTGGGACTCTTTTTGTGAAAGGGAATTATGTAAGAGCTCTTCCAAAGCTTGGGGAAGACTCCTTGTGCGATAGATATCTGGAAGAGAGCCGTGAGGGGTTGGGCCAGATGGTTCAAGCAATTTTTCAGTACTATTGAAGGGATACCATCAGGACCAGGAGAGTATTCGTTCTTGAGTTTTTTTATCTTTTCTTTCACGTGTTCCACGGTTATGTCAATGGAGACTAACTAGGTTTGTGCACAGCTTTTCATGTAGGAGAAGTATTCAAGATCAACTTCAAGCCCATGGTTGCAAAATGATTGGCTGAAAAAGTGGGCAAATAAATTTGCGATTATCTTAGGATCACCGGAGGAAGTGTTAGACAATTTTAAAGTAGCTGGATAGTTGTCAGATTTTCTTTTTGTGTTGATGAACTGTAAAAATCGTTTTTATACTTCACAGCCATGGAATTGTTGACCCAAGGATAAACTCAGACTATGTCATTCCATATCAGGATTTCAATAAGAATTACTCCACCCTTATAACCAAAATGCTACAATACGAAACCAGCTCATTGTTGAATGAACAGAACATCCAAATCTACACTGATGGGCTTAAAATGGAAATAGGAACCAGAGCAGGATTATTCTGCGAACCATTTCAGATTAAAAACTCATACAAACTCCCAGTATATGCAGTGACTTTCAAGTTGAAATCTTTGCCATTGATAGAGCAGCGTTGACAATCCTAACAAAGAAAATAAATCCATCTTGGATTATAATTTTTGTGGACAGTCAGGCAGTAATCAACGCACTAGACAGCGACACAATAAGATATGACAGTATGTAAATGTCGTAAAACCCTGTACAAAACTAAGCAATATCAATCTCTGCTTGGTTCCCGTATACAGTGATAATGAAGGAAATGAGATAGCAGGTGAACTAGTCAGAATAGGATCAGCACTAGGTACAAAGCATATACACACACAAATAGACATCCCTATTGGTGTAATGAAATGGAATATAAACCTTAGGACCAGGGAACGAACTAACAATGCTTGGTTATCAAGAGGGAATTGTGTTATATCCCGCAGTCTATGGCCATAATTAAATGAGGGGAGAACCAAATGCTTACTAGCTATGGGGAAAAAGGAAATCCTTATCTTGATAGGTGTACTGACGGGGCATTGTGTAATCGGCACTATGGCCAAAAGGCTGGCCATAAACTCTACGACTACTGCAGGAGATGTCAAGACGAAGAAGAAATAGAAAGAATCAAACACCTACTCTGTAATTGCCCTAATCTCCACAACCCTTCGCCTCCTCCATATGGGAAACAGACTCTTCGGAGAACTGAGTGAGGTGGCACATGTTTCGTTGATGGACTTAACGAGACTCATAAAGAGCACACGCTCTCGAGTAAGAACCAGCTAACTAGAAAAAGTGTTAGAATGGGTATCACAATGGACCAATAGGACCGCTCTCTTTGAGATGCATAGCCCCCACAACCTACCCTAACCTAACCTAAACTCATGGTACTAAATCAATTAAATCAGCCGCTGTAACAAGGAGTGTACCCAAAAAGGGGAATTAAAGTTGACCATTTTAAGTTATAATTTAAAGGGTGACCAGATAGCAATGATATTTTTTTCACTTCTTATGTTTTAGCAACTGTTAAAGCTACCAATAACGTCCTGCTGCCGAAATATACAGTAAAGTTTGCCATTTTATCATGCATCATTTGACCCGAATGTGTGAAAATTATTAAAAAATATTATCGAAATTCCGGCTCACTTATAAATACGCAACGTAAATTTCGTCGTGAGGTCGGTCGTCAGTGCGCAGGCAATTCGTTGCACCGTGGAAAAGTTTGAGCATGAGTACACTCTTTTGGATCTTACGCCACCAACCAGACAGAGATCGGTGCGAAGTGAAGAAAACATAGCCGCCGTAGCGACGAGTATCGGAAGACCCAGAAATGTCGTTTCGGCGCAGATCAGCTGAATTTGGCATCGCCAGAGAGTCAACCAGGTTTATTTTGCGGTTGAATTTGGGCCTACATCCGTATAAGATTGTGCTGACGCAAGAATTTAAGCCTGCCGATCATAGACAACGCCGTGAGTTCGCTAATTGGGCGATGGAAATGATGGCCGGAGATCCGGATTTTACCCAAAAAATCATCTTCTCGGACGAGGCCCATTTTTGGCTCAGCGGCTATGTTAACAAGCAAAATTGCCGTTATTGGAGCGACCACAATCCATAAGTGTTCGACCAAGCATCAATGCATCCACAAAGATTTACTGTTTGGTGAGGTTTATGGCACGGCGGCATTGTCGGACCTTATTTTTTTCGAAATGAGGAAGGAGACACCGTTACCGTCAATGGTCTTCGGTACAGAGCGACGTTAACAGACTTTCTGTGACCAGAGCTCATCGATATATCCGAGCTGTGGTTCCAACAAGATGTCGCTACATGCCATACAACGACGCAACGCTCGAAGTGGTGAAGGCGAAATTTGGGGAATGGGTCATCTCACGGCGAGCGTTCATCAATTGGCCGCCGCGATCATGCGACTTGACACCCCTCGTTTATTTTCTCTGGGACTACGTCAAGTCCTTAGTCTACGCTAACAAGCCAACCATTTTGGACGAGCTCGAGGCCAACATTCGAGATGATATTGCCGCAATAACGCCGCACATATTGGACCGGGTCATCAAAGATTGGACCAACCGCTTGAAGTACTGCCAGCGAAGCTGAGGCGGCCTTTTAAATGATGTTCCATTCCATACATAATGGCATGAATGTAGCTTCAAAATAAAGCTACGGTGGATATCTCACACCGTTGTTGTTTTATTTAAATTTATTTTCCCATCGTTTTTATCTGGTCCCCTATATTTGTCAATCTGGTAGACGGACTTAAGTCAAACAAATTAGACTAAGAACTTATATTGTAAACAATTACTTTTTATAAAATAAATAGTCATTTATTAGTCACTAACTAAAACTAAAACTAACTATAAGACCCATTTCTTCATGAATATTTTACTTTAGTTACTGCAAGGTTTCGGGCTTATTCACATACACTTTTTTTACATTTGCGTTTGGTGGCAATTGTGGATATACATGCTCGTAACGTTCTCCATATATTGTTAGGCTTTCACCTCGATCATTTTCAAAAAAAGGGACGCAAACCTTTTCGGCGGTAATCCCACACCTAACAGTAACTTTTAAAGATTTTGGAGACTTTGGGATTTAGCTGGATTTTGTATGGGAAGAGGTGCAAATGCTCTTTCAAAATTCGCGGAAGAGTGCGCTCAGAAAGCTGCAACTGAGCGGATCGTCTTCTCGTTGTTGTCTCCAGGTTTTGTGCGATGCTCTGTGTCACAACATCAATATTTTCAACCGATCTGTCAGTTTAAGGTCTGTCCGTACGTCTTGAACCTCAAACAGTTCCGAATTCAGCAAAATTATTCACCATCGAATGAATAGTTGGACCTGTTACAGTAGTTCTTTCACCATAAAATCTTCTGATTATTGAACGATTATTTTCGAGGAATTGAAAAACAATCTTCGTTTTTTCTGTGAAATAAGTCTGTGAAATAGAAACAAAAAGGTGAAATAATCACTAACAAAGAAGTTAAACATTTTTTACATCATACATATAGTTACTTTTGCTGCACGCTGGTAACAAGTCTAAGTGCTCTAGTACTCTAGTGAAATTTGTCCTATCCCTCAACAAAAAGGCATATTTCGACATTCCTGCCATGACGTACTTTTTCCGATGTGAAAACAGAGTATTCTAAATGCATTACTGAGTAGACGTCTGTGTTTCGCTGGCAATATTAATTTTAGTTTAAAGCGTTATTTCGCATGTACCAAGGCTTTGAAACTCGTAAAAATAGTTTTAAACATCCTTGCTCTCTTATGAAATCGTAATTTAAATTATACAATCGAGTTTTATATTAAAAATAATCGGTGCAAAATTGAAATCTTCGGCCCCAGTTGCCTTCTTATATAAAACAGTCTTGAGTGAAACGCATATTTACCCCTCCTCACCTAAATATACACGCACACCACAATAACCTGCTGATATGTCAGGAAAACGGAAAACGTACACAACATCTACCAAAAACCAGCTAATGTTTCCAGCGCCGAAACTGCTTAAAAAACTCTCTTTTGATGACAGCAAAGACAAAAATTGGAACAGATTGGAGGAGTCTTTAAAAAATCAGAGTGAGTCCATAACATCTCTTATCACATTAAGAATAGCGGAAGCCGAAGAGAGAATAACCAAAAAACTCGACACCGATATTGCCGATCTAGAAATTTTGATCGATAACATAAACACACGTCTGTCTGTATTGGAATCTAAGCAACATGAAATCGACACTGTAAAACAAGAGCTAAGGGATCAAATAACAAAACTCGAAGAGGCAATCAACAATATCATCACTCGAATGGAACAAAATGAGGAAAAGCCCCAACTAAAAGAAATTAGATGCAACGTACTTTTACACGGTGTACCCTTGCTCCCGGTGGAAAATCTTAAACTGATGTTCAACCATGTATGTGTTCGCATCGGTGGGCACCAGCCACCATCACTTCAAAATATTTTTCGCCTTAAGTCAGCAAACAACTTATCACACCCGCCAATTCTGATCAAATTTTTATCACCGCACGATAAAAGTATAGTACTGCGATCGATAGCTAATTACCGGATTGCTACACACCGATGACAACAAACAAAGCTGATAACTGATCAAGAAAGCAGAAGTAAACAAACAAACGGCGTTTTACTGGACTTCGATTTATTTTATTATTATTTTTTTTTTTTTCTTTTTTTTTTTAATTTTCTTACTCTTTACATAATACTCGTAACAATGAATTATAAAGTTTTTTCCGATTTTTCTATATGATGATCGCGTATCATCATCCTGTTTGTGCCTTTACTTGTTGTCTGGTCTCTTATTTTCACTAGTTGCACAGCTTATCTTTCTGACGGTGCGGTGCATCTCTTTGGGGGTCTACCATTCATAATAATGGTTGGTCCTGATGAGAATATTAGGGAACCAATAGTCGAGAACAGAAATGATACAACGCGAATGATGCTAAATGTTTTGTGTGATCAGCGTGCTGGATTACAGGTAAGCTATCAGCCCTATCGTGAATTCCGAGGGAATATTTCTTTCCCTCGAATTTGTCTGTTCCCAGGAATAAAATCCCCCTATCGCCAATTTCCCCCGAATTGGATTTCCCTCGGAAACAGAAGTGCCACATTGAAAAGGTAAAAACCTGAATTCGAAATTTATGTCGAAGAGTTTAACAGCTACGAGTATATTTTGGTTGAAATCAGAAATATAGAAAGAAATCAGTTTATTTGTGAAAGAAATATTTTTATTATAGATAATGTATAGCATAGCATTGAGAGTTGTGGCTGAGGAATTCGATGAGATGGAAGTAAAGCGACAACGGTCAATCAGAAGAAGCTTAAGAGATTGTTCAAATCCGATGGAACTACCACAATCACTGTAAATGGAATTTTTTAGTTTTTTAAGGAATTAGTTATGTCTGTTTTTAGGTTTCAAAAATTTCAGGGTAAATAAAATCACATTCAAATATTTACTTGATGTGTTAACAGCTTCTTCGCCCCAGCCTAAGAAAGCGTTTGGAACTTCTCCCATAGTGAAATTAAGCGCATGCTTACGCTTTTTTTGCTGAAGGCGGCTATCAAAAAGCAGTTGCGAAAGACAACGATGTTGGGTTGGCACAATCAAGTTTTAGTGAAATCCTTTCAGAAGTCTTAACCATTTTTGAGACACAATTGTGCCCAATATGGATAACTATGCAGACTACATTGGAAGAGAAAAGAAAAGCTGCATTACCCTTCTATGAAAAACACATGATACCTGGTGTTGTAGGATGCATAGATGGAACACATGTGAGCCACTAGAGCCGTGGCTTTTAACCCCCCATAGAACACCAGAAGAAGTACATACACGTTCCCGAAATGTTATTGAACAACGGCGTACTAGAAAACAAATGGAGATGTTTGCTTGTCGCAAGAGAGCTGTATTACGCTCCTGAAAAAGCTGCAAAAATAATAAATGTATGGTGCGCGTTCCACAATATTTGTATTATAAAGTCCATACTGAAGTTCCATTGCTTGAAACCCAACCAGAAAGCGACGCGGAGATAATCGTTGATAACCTTTCCGTATCCAGTATACAACAGTAGCTTAGCATTGGAAACTTTCTATGAAACATAATCTTTAAGAACAAACAAAACAAAAATAAATATTTCTTTATTAAAAAAACAAACAAATTCCATTCATTTAAAACCAAAAAAAAAATTCTGTAAAAATTCTGTCTAATAAACAAAATAGAAATAAATAGGTAGGTACTTCATTGTTAAAAAAAAAAGAAAACTAATTCATTTAGAACCAAAAAAAAAAAATATCTGTAAAACATAGTCTAATAAAAAAACACAAATTTTTTTTATAGAAAAAAAATCATTTCTAAATAAAAAATCACACTTTAAGGCACATAATTAAACTTAAATGTTCAATGTCATATCTTCTATTTCTAATAGGCGGCGATTCTTTTCAAGATTGGACTCTACTTCAATTTTTCTCAGTTTTTCCATTTCAATATTGTGGCGTATTATTTCCTTTAATTCGCGACTTTTCTGATCATGTAACCGATCAATTGAACGATATATCTTTTTCATGTTTGACTCGATTTCGCTGTAATGGCTTTTTAAAGTTTCGTTAACTTCACCTAGCCTCGTGCATATTTCGTTTTGAATTTGTAGTTCTCTTTCAAGAACGTCCACTGCAGTATTTGTTTTTGTCTTTACGTTTTTGGAAGTTGTGGCAGTTGGCTTGTTAGATGCTTTATTCATCGCATAACATGGATAGATCTGCTTCAAGGTTCGGCTCTTTATTTTCTTTGTGTGCGTCTCCAACTATACTTACTTTTGAGGAAGATAATCCGAATGGAATTGCTTTGGGTATTCCTTCTACCGCTTCTTTCGTTCCGATTAGTTTGAAAATTGCTTCTTCTATTGGAGAAAACTTTTGCTCTTTATTTGAACCTCCTCCAGTACCATTTCTCAACTGCAAGTTTGTAGCTGCCTTTTTCCGCACGTATTTTTTTGGTCATTCCAAACCTAAATTTAAACTCTCATAATAGTATAATACAATGAGAAATCATACATACAATAAATTACCTTTTTCCATTCAAAAATGGATTTTGATGGCGGCCCTACACTGTTAAGTTCACTCAACTATTTTCCAGAATCGGACAATATCATCTTTACTTTTTTTATGAAATCCTCTGGCAATGTCTGGACTAGCTTCCATCAAATTAATTAAAACATCTAATTGCTGTTTATTTGTTGTATTAGACATTGTACTTAATTTAAATTTTTCACTTTACAAGCAAAGATTAACCAAATTGCGTGTTGTTTCTCAGAAATTCTCCAACTAAATAATGGCGTATCCGAGGGAAAATCCGTTGAAAATTTCCCTGCATTCTCATTCACGATTTCTATTTTTTCCAGGGAATTTTTTTCCGAGGGAAAATCCGTTGAAAATTTCCCTGCATTCTCATTCACGATTTCTATTTTTTCCAGGGAATTTTTTTCCGCCATTCGAACATCATTCACGATAGGAGTATTTCGAACGTAGGAAAAATTCCGAGGGAGTTTTTATTCACGATAAGGCTGTATATCAATGCTCAGAGTTTAAGTCCAAAAATTGATGAGTTCAGGTACTTGTTTGAAGATTCCAAAGTTAATGTGGAGTGTGTAACTGAAACCTGTTTTTTACCGGAACTGAGTGATGCTTCATATTCTCTGCATGGGTATCTGCTGTTTAAGTGCGATAGAGTGGGGCGTATTGGGGGAGGTGTGGCGATCTACGTTCGTGGTGATGTACATTGTAGATTAATACGCGAGTCTCCGCCTGGTAGTAATATAGAATATTTGTTCATGGAAATTATTTGCGAACAAAACAAAATTTTGCTGGGCTCAGTATATAGAGCCCCATTATTATCCGTGTTAGATGAGCTCTCATTTGAATCTCCATTTGTCGTTCTTGCTGGGGATTTTAATAGCAACCTCCTACTTGAATCATCCCTAGTTAATAATTTGAGAACGCTTAATCTAGTACTAGTAAATACATCAACCCCCACACACTTAACCAAGGACTCCAGCACACTTCTTGATGTATTTTTTGTAAATCATCTGAATAAAGTTCTACATTATGATCAACTGTCTGCTTTTCTCATCACAATCTCATTCATTTAACATTCCAATGTGAACCAGCCTTCTTCAATACTGTTCACAGCTACAGAGACTTCAGAAGCATTAATTCGCGTCAACTAGAAGAAAACGTTAGGTCAATCAAATGGTTCCAAATATATACAATGCCCTCTGTAGATGATCAAGTATCTTTTATTTAAGGAAATATTAGCCATCTCTTTAATGTTCATATCCCCCTGAAAACCTCATCAGTGCGAAGAAAAAAGCAACCCTGGTTTACAGAAAATATTAAAGATTTGATCCGAAAGCGAAATCTAGCTTACACAAGTTGGAAGCGATTTATACTCGATTTGCTTCTGAGGGTATACCGCGATTTGAGAAACTAAGTTACGTTTGAAATACGAAAATCAATGAGACATTTCTACACCTCGCGATTGAATTCTGCTCTACCTGGACATAAGCTTTGGAAAAATCTAAAAGAAATACGTGTAGGTAAACAGATTAATAGAAATCTCATTAGTGTTGATTGCGATGAGTTGAACCAGAATTTTACTTCACTATCTTCTATAGACCTTAATAATTATAATAGTATGTCTCCTGCAGACATACAGGATATCTCTAGCGCGCATTTTGGTACTGGGTTTAGTTTCACTGCCATTGATGAAGCTGATGTTTTAGAGAGTTGCATATCAATTAAGTCAAACTATGTTGGATTTGATGAAATTCATCCAGTAAAGGCAACTCTTCCTTTCACATTAAAGTATATAACACGTCTATTTAATACAATACTCGTGACCGGAGTTTTTCTTAATGCTTGGAAACATGTTAAAATTGTACCCGTTCCCAAAAATCGTAATGAGTATACACCAATAGCTATTTTGCCTTTTTTTCTCTAAAATCCTGATCTGTAGCCTTATTATAAGTAAAGTAGAATTATCTGGGGGTCATATTATGTTAAGCATTTGGACCATATTTGGAATATTCTTTGAAGCTCCAACCAAATGTCATATCGTCTTTAAATTTCTTAGAAGCTGTCCCATTCTACTGCCCTTTCTTCTACTTATCCATCGAATGGGATAGATTGTTGCATGCCTGATACTTTTACGACCTATTTGAGATTTAGAAAGTGAATCTGTTGGTACTATTTCGTTATTATACAATAAGTTTCTCTTAGTCATTTTAACAGAAACATCCAAAAGTCTTTAATTTTCGAGAACCCCTCCTTTGTAGTACCTCCACGGCTTTAACTAATTTGAACTACACAAATTTTTGATTCAAAATTGACTACGACAAAATACGGTATCCCTGGCATTAAGCATTGGTTTCAACATTCGTGAGGATGCCCCACTGGTCATGACTAAGGACTAATTAATATTTCTTTGCCAGGGACGGACATGTGCCACAAAGAAAATCATTGTAATAGAATTTAATTTCCTGCCCTGAAATTCAAAGAATTTCTTTAAAAACATATCAGGTATGGCAGGTATCCGATCGAAATTATGATGAATGGGAATGGGAATGTGTAGGTGGTGCTTCATTTTCAACATTTCTCATCGACGATGCACGTGACCAAACCGTTGCCGGAAAAAACTTTTTTTTTTCAACAATTTAACTTTTTTTATCTGGCAGGACTTAAATGAACAAAATTCTTTCAAATCCTGTTAGGGTCGATAGTATTCATTATTACATCTCAAAACAGGTAAAGGGTTTAAAAGAAAAAGGAGCGAATTTAAGGCATAAACCGATGTAGGGAGTAATAAAACAAAACTGCAAACGTCATTAACTTATCATAAAATGGAAATAATTTGGTTTTTTGTACAAAATTTTGAGAAAACTAGGTTTGTTTTCTAACTATAAAAGCAGGTTGTGTATTCTTACGTCTTAAGACTTCAATATTTAAAGTCAACCAATAAAGAGTCAAAAAATAGCCTCAAATGGAAAAAACAAGGAACAAAGTGTAGTTGAACATTTTGGCATAATAATATTGTCGTGCGAATTATGGATATCCTTCGGGAGCATTCCAAAAAAAAAACACGAACACGATTTGTTTTTAAACGAAAATGTTGTGCTTTATTCTGAATCTAAACTTAGACAAATCGTTTACAATTTTTTCTGATTACAAGTTATTTCATTTTTCGTATTGCATTCATTGAACATAGTATAATATTACATGTTTGGATTAGAGGTATTGCGAAAATGTTGCTCATCATTATTGACACAGTTCATTGCGGTGGAATTTAATTGAACCCGAATGAACTTAATCTTACAATATTCTGATGAATTTAATTGGATTCGATTTACATTGCGCTTATGCTGAACAATTTACAGGTAGAGTGTGGTTGGAGTCGGTTTGCGTTGACGGTAAAGTCGACGTAACCCCTCCTTCGTTTGAATGAAAACTCTCCTGGGTTTTATTATAATAATAATATAATAAAATAATCGTCACTGATAGCGGAAAATCGTTCATATCAGCTGAATTTAAACAGTTTTTGCATAACAATGGAATAGTACACTTGACTTCGCCTGTAGGTCATCCAGCAACAAATGGTCAAGCAGAAAATAGCGTTAAAACAGTAAAGTCCGGTCTAAAAAGAGCTTTGAGTTCAAACAACCCAAGCCACAATTTAAGTAAATCCTTGGATTCATTTTTAAGGGACTATAGGAATTCGATTCATAGTACAACTGGTTTTTTACCGGCCCAATTGATTTTTAACAGGAATTTAAGAACGAGATTCGATTTATTAAATCCTTTCACGAAAGGAAGAGAACTAGATCTTACAGACCTTAAACATAATGTCGAAAATAAGCAAAACAAGCAAAAGAAAAATTACATCGGTAAGAAGGAAAGAAAATTGACAATTCACGATTCGGTAATGGATAAAGATTTTAGTGTGCCAGGGAAAATTAGGTGGATTAGACGTAAAATTAATTGTATCTTAGGAAAAAGGAATTTTCTTGTAGAAATTCCATCAAAAAATAATGTCTTATGGAAACGCCATATTAATCAAATAAGATTTTGTTTAAATAACAATGAAGATAGGTACATTCCTCAAACGTTAACTGATTTAAGCCTTAAAACTTTTTCCTCAAACCGAGAAAACGCAGGTGAAACCAATTCTAGAGCAAGAAAAGATTGGTCAACTCAACAAATAACAGACAGATATCCATTAAGATCTCGTATGAATAGAAATAAGTAAATGAATTTTGTTATTATATAATGGTCATTGAAATACAAACATTGTAGTTATATAGATAAATCCAATATTGTTATTCTACATATATTAATACAAAATTGCTACTAGAAGATCAGCGAATTAGGGGGAGCATTGTGATGGATTAGTAAATAAGGTATATATGCATACGTTACATAAAAGAGTAACATGACACACACACTTGCACTTAGTAAGAACTAGACCGACTGTCATACATTATGCTAATAAAACGTGGAGTCAGTCTTGTTCATCTAATTCGCTTCTCAACTTGATATCAATAAAATGTGTAGTTAAATATGAAACCAGTCTTTTATTACATTCACACGATACACTGCAAGCATCAATTTGGGATTCTTGGGTATTTTCGAGATTTGGCGTAGAGTGAAAATTTGGCCAATAGTAGATTTTTGGAGTTCAAAATAGCATTGATAATTCTCAACTATTTAGTTCGTCGACTACTTCTTGTTGTAAAGCCTTTCGTTACTCTTTTAGCCTTTTATAAAATTTCTGAATCTTTCTTCTGTCGTAACATCTCTGATCTCGCGCTTCTCATCCTCATTTTATTTCGTGCTTAAACGTGTTTTTCGTCCCTATTTTTCTGCTCGTAGACGCCGCTTCATAAGTAACTATTTTGTCTGCGTTTGTCTGTGTGTGTGCATTCAGCATCAAACTAGGGGTTTCTTGCACATGGGCGGGTGAGACCTAGCAAATTAACCCCTGCATTCCCAATATCTTTCCGGCCATGCTGCCACTGTTCCTTCAAGCTTGGTGTTTTTTTTTTTTTTTTGCGGGTACACCCTACTGGAGCACTCAAACTCAAAAACAGGTTCATTGTACAAATTGCTGTTATTTTTGAATGACTTCTCGAGAGCTTTATAGACAAAAAATATATCGGGGTCGATTTAGGTGTCAGCCTTCAAACTTTGAATTTTCTTAGTGTTGATTTTCGATATTCGTATTCTTAACTTCATTGCAAGTAGGTAATGGTCCGAGTCGATGTTTGCACCTTCGTCAGTTCGAACATTCAATACACTGGAGTAGTGTCTTCCGTCGATCGCAAAGTATGCTTGATGATACTTTAATTAGGTGACCTTCAATGTACTTTATGGATGTCGGAATGTAGGAATTTTGTGCAGGTTTTGTTTGCAGAAAAATAAATGAGCCTAAATTCGTTTCCGGACATCGTGTCGTGCAGCCTATGTCTTCGGATAGTCTTACCAAAAACGTTCTCTTTTCTGCAAAGATCTCATAGAAACAGTCCCTGATAACATCATCCTTTTTTTTATGTAGGCGTGCGCTCAAATAAGGCTGATGTTGTGAAACTTAGCTTTGATGACAATCACTCGCTCACTTGCGTGGCTGAAGTTCAGGACTGTTTGCTTAAGTCTACCTCTGACAGCGAAACTGCAACCAGTCAGACCCTTTCATGGTATCATAATTATTCGTTGCATATCTACGTTATTTCCTGCCTTGGTGCAACTATTTTGGTTTGAATGATTTTTTTGGTGATTAATTGTGAATCAGATGCCATAGATGTAGATAAGTCGATACAGTGTTCAACTTACCATGAGGAAGTAAGTAAGTAAAGGATATACTTACTGTTCTTTTCGATTTGAATCAGACTTTTTTAAATAAAACAAGTTTCAACATAATCTGAACCAACGAAGTTGGTATTTTCTAGAAGTTCTTTGTAATTTTAGAAATGATTTAGTGATAATTCTTAGCGATTAGCCACATTTCGAACACCACACTTCTGCAGATCTTCCACTGTTTAGTCTCTTAATATTATGCTTGAATCTCCTCTAAACTTCCTACCCATCGAAGTCGATCAATTTGTTTTATTTTTGTGATATTAGCATCGAGGTACAAGCTAATCGTCTGCCGGAACAATTATTCTGATTTCGTTAGCCTAATTGACCCATTCCTATAGTAAATTTACTCAATTCCTAAAATAAAACTATATATTAGCCAATGGCGATAGTATTCCTAATTGGTGTTGTTGTGATGGACTGTTCCTGGGAATAGTGTTTTTATTGTCTTTGCTCTGAAGTTCAAATAGATTTGTAGATAAAGTGACTGGACTAATGGTAGTTTGGGTGAAGGAGTGTTATCGATGTATTTGACAGACCTAAACAAAGAATATACCTAAACAAAGAACATTTTCCGTAGCGCAACGAAGGCTTTACCAGAGAGCACTTATTTTTTTGATTAAGTTGTGGCCATGGTGTAATGGTAACATCATCGCTTGTCACGCTGCAGGTTCCCGGTTCAAATCCTGATGTCACGAATCACCTCTTTAATTCGCATGAAATAAATAAAAAAGTCGATCAATTGCGAAAGCTTATGTCAACCCTACTGCGAAAGTATACCACTGGCAGTAGGGTGGTCATATGGTTAAAATGCAACTTGATCGTGATGATGACATCAGGGGGACGGAAAAAAATACTGTGAATCATAAGCGACGACAATAACAGCAAAATAAATATACTCCCCAGTTATCTGGACGCCACCCTTGGAGTTTACAGAAACTTAATACCATCTGAGTTTCAAACCAACTACCCCAATCTGTCTTTCTCTCTGCCTCTTTCCCTTTCCACAAAAACGCCCGTGTCCTAATATTAGTATAAGGGTATTCATATCCCCTTTGACACGTGGAAAATATAAAAAAAAAAAATCAAGCTGAATTTGCTTTTCCGGCATTAGCATATAAATTGCCAAGGCTTATTGACGTCGTACTTCAAGAAGCAGTTGCAGATGTAATTAAGCAGATCACAGAATCTAATTTTGATTTCGTAGTCTCTATATTTATTTTTTTATAAGTTGCGTTTGCCAAAGGGGATATGAAGAACAGAGGAGATGCCTGTACTTTAAATGTTTGAAGGCTGTAGTGACGCGGAAATACAGAGCCTGGTAGGTCATTGTAAATCCGTATCGTTAGGCTTATAAACGAATTCCGACAGTCGACAGTATGACCGAAGTTTGGCTTAAGTGTGAACTGATGTGTATTAGTAGCATGACGCGTATTGCGGGTGAAATTTTGAAGGGGAGGAATGCAACTGGCTATTTCACTGGAGCATTTTTTATTAAAAACAAAAGCGATGAGATAGGGGAAGATACGAGACATTTCTACGATGTTCAAGTGAATGTATGGAGTTCACAATGTCTCTAGCACCCACAAGTTTTAAGGCGCTATTCTGTACCCTGTTTAGAATGTGCAGAACGGTCTTGGGTGCACCACACCAGATGTTTTCGTTATATTCAAGCTTTTGGCGGATGAAAGCCTTATGAATTGAGGCCAGATCAGACGGGGTCAAATATTTCCTACACCGTTTACGAAAGCCTAGATATTTTGCAGCATTTTTGGCGACCTCAAATATGTAATCGTTCCATAGAAGATAGTTATTGATACACATACCGAGAATAGTAAGTTTTTCGGTTTCAGCGATGCAAGCAACATTCATGGATAATGGTTGAGAGTTTAGACTTCGATTGCGAGACAGAAGACAGCATTGTGTTTTGGAAGCATTAAATTCCACTCTGTTGGTTGAACCCCATTTTATTATGCTGTCCAGGTCGAAATTTAATGTCTTTAACATACGTTGCCGTTCCCCTTCTACGGCCGAAGAGCAAGGACGTGAGTTAGGGAACGAATATGAAAAACTAAGGGTACTGTCATCAGCGAAGGAATGGATTGGATTAGAAGTTGCAGACAAGACATCATTTACAAAAATAAGAAAGAGAGTCGGAAACAGAACAGAGCCTTGCGGATCACCAGCATTTATATGGTAAATTGCAGACTTAAAGCCATCCAAGGCAACTTGTGTTGAAAGCCACGAAAGGTAGTTTCTAATCAATTGAATAAAAGACCGATCAACGCCATATGCACGCATTTTCGACAAAAAAGACTGATGCAAATCTCTGTCAAGTGCCTTGAAATATCAAGCGCAACCATCTTATTTTCGCTAAAATGATGGATAGATTAGTTCCACTTCTCGGTGAGATATGCCATCAAATCACCAGTGGACCTGTTGCTACGAAAACCATACTGCCGGTAGGTGAAGAGATTTCATGAGTCAAAATATTTCACAGGCTGACGATTTATCAGTGTTTCCATGATTCTTAGAAAGAAGAGACGTATGTAAGTGCAATTAAGGTAATTGGATAGGGAGGAAGATTCGCTTTTTATGGACAGGCTGGACAAATGCTGTTTTCCATCCACTCGGAAAGATCCATGAAGAGTAGGGTAGTCAGAAAAGCTTACGCATAGGCTTTACGAGCGTGGAAAAATACCTCTTCAGAACTATTGGGGAGATACCATCTGGACTAGCGGATTTATGTATATACTCCTGCAACTGTACGATTGCGAAAGTGGACTTGTCCCAACTCTCAATTATATTCGGAGACAAAGCATTATCTGGCAGTGAGAAGTTCGCTACAAAGTGAGCAGACTGGTTTTGTATAAAAAGCTGACAGCTGGCATGCGGAAAGCCGCACAATACTTCGCAAATTTTACATACGAGTAAGTCCAACAAAAATTTATGTAACAATTTGTGCTTCGAAAATCAAAACCTTAAATTATTTAAGATCCAAGAAATTGAAGTGTGTAAAGGTCCAGCTTCGTATGTCATATAGGAGTTTCTCACAATGTTCACTGTACCACCAGATGCAGAGTAGAATCAAAAACCAATCCACTCTCTCCTAATTAATTTATCAAATAGACGAGAGCTCGAAAAGTACTCCATTCTAATCCAAAAGTAGGTACGTATTCAATTAAAAAAGGATCTCACAACCAAATTGGAGGTCAAAATTGATAGTATTTTGCAAAGGATGGTTGTCAAGAGGCTTGTTTTAAAGGTCCACTTCGAATTGTAGCGCCATCTGCGAACGATCAGTACTCACTCGGTTGAGGATATTCATCTTAGTTTAACATTTCAAAATGGTCCACTTCAATGGCGTAAACATATGTGACTCTGCCACACTTCTCCATCATCAGTTATTTTTCTTTTGCTCTCCCTCAAAATGCTCTTAAAAGCTTTCTCATTTACGTTTGGAATCGGATCTGACTTGCACATATCGTAAGAAGTTTCATGCTGAAAAGATAAGTCTCCGCATTCGCCCATGGCTGCGTTCAAAGCTATTGCCTTTAGGCAGAATACGAGTATCTTTTCAGTTGATTAAATCGGCATCAGAATGAATCGCACTCAAAGCAAGGACAGCAATTCCGCAAAGCATTAAGCTTATCGTCCTGGCTAGCGTTAGAATTCATAACATCAAACACGGTTAACAGTCTACCAGCAATTCTCGACAATCAGGGGAGAGTCAAAGAAAGTAGATTAGAGCATCACACAAGATCCTATGCGGTGGCGCAATGAAGATGTACACGATTTACGGGCCCTTCAGAGAAAGTTCCACTATACCCTTTTCCAACCATTATCAGAGATATGGTGTGAGTACGATTCAACTTTTTCTCATCAGGGGCAACGACAACACTGGCCATGCCGGGAATACGATTTCGAGCAAAATACGCTTCATCTTTCTCCGGTTCTTGCCACTAAAACGGCGCACTATTGCTCGAAGACTGTTCCATGAGATGCGAATTCCGCTGGATAGCCTTGTGATCGCTAAGGCATCATTGTCCTTCCTTAAAGTTTGATCAACCTGGAATATCGTTGTTTTCAGGCTTATTAGGCAGTTAGTTTGCAATTCTTGGTCGTTGCTCTTCTCAGTCAGCTTTATTGGGATTGAATGGTGATACTGTACGAAGTTTGGAAAAAATACAAGCCTCTAATCAACTTGATCCTTAGCTAACTACAGCCAAATTTGAGCTCCAAGTTGGGGTTGAGATGAATAGGTGCTTTGTCAACATATATACCCTCCAACGGACAATGAACAACAATATATAAGCATGATTCACTTTCAGTTCGAAAGCAATTCAAGACTGATGTGCTACATGGTTTATATTCTTCTTTAAAACTTTCTACCTAGAGTGGTTCAATGAAGACCAATGGTTCGGCCTAGCTTTTGTTTTTTTTTTATAATTTGCGCGCGCCAAAGAGGATATGAATACTCTTATACTATTGGAGCATTCCATGAAAAGGAGGAACTAGCAACCAATTTTTAAACAATAAAATTAAGATTTTTAAAGCACATTCTGAGCATGGTGACAATCTTAAGTACAGTAATTTAAAGAGAGACGTCTAGCTGAAGTTGGCCATTTCCGTTATGTACTCTTTCATGATGAGAGTAACAACATAAGAATAAAGTTCAATGTTTTTAGAGTCGTTTATAAACTAGAGAGCTAAACGAAAGGTAAGTTTCAGTGTCCGACACGTGACGCTAACTTAGAATAAAGTTAATATATTTTCAAAAAAATAAGTCAGCAGAAACGAATTTTTAGTTTCATTAAATTCTAATGATTTCTGCAAAAAGTGTGTGTTTAGCCCTTTTTTTATATTAGTTTTTGGATACTAAAGGTTGTCTGTACGTGACGTGTTTTTTGAGTTAATTTTTCTTATTAGCACTTTCTGAGTTTGTTGATTTTTTTCCTTTTACTTTCTGTTTAGAACTTTAAGTTTTAATAATGGCTGATAAAACGCAATCAACTAGTGCTGCTTGTATGAGAAGATATCGGGATAAAAAAAGGGCCGAGGATCCAGAATATAAAGCTAAGGAGTCGAAAAGGATCGCCGAATTGCGCAAGAAACAAAGGGACAAATTTTCAGAAAATGAACTGGCAGCAATAAAACGAAAATAAAGAGATCAAAAGAGATTGCAACGGTCTAAAAAGCGACTTGAAATGCCTACAAATATAAGTGAAAGTTCGAGTTCAATGTATCCGTACAAGTGCAAAAAAAATTTGTCGAAGGCAGTTCGAAAGGCTTTAAAAGCTTTGCCGGAATCACCCATAAAGAAAAAAACAGTGGTGACGGAACTGGCGCGTAGAATGGACATTGGATTAGTCGAAAATTCACTTCGACCTAGCATTTCAGTGAGGACTCCCAGTACGAGCCGGTGAAATCTTTTTACTTTCGGCCAGACATCGTTTATACCTTCCCAGGTACTAATGATTCTTTGGTTGTGTGGGAAAATTTAATAAAGAAGAAATGCCAGAAACATTATTTAACCGTGTTCTTGCGAGAAGCCTTCTCTGTTTTTAAAGATGAAAATCCTGGCTTTGAAATCGGCTTTTCAAAATTTTGTAGCCTTAGGCTAAAAAACGTTCTTGTGATGAAAGACACTCCTAAAGATCAGTGTAGATGCATCATTCATAAAAATTTTACAATGAAGTTAAAAGCTTTAAGAGAAAACTACAACAACGACTGGTGGAATAGGGTTTTATGTGACGCTGCTATGAATTCAAGTTGCTGGAAGAATAAATGCGAATCCTGTTCTGATGGCCAAAAAATAGTTCTATCAGTAGAATTGAGCAGGTCGTGTGTTTGGAAAGAATGGATAAAAAATTCTGAAAATAAACTACGTCTAATAACCAACGAAACCAGTGCAGGTGAACTTAAAAAACAGCTTATTGAGTCTTTCCCAAAGACAATTCGTCACGTAAATTTAAAACGAATTTAAGCAGCTCAATTTCAACATGACAAAATAAATGAAAATGTGCGTATCCTTCAAGTTACTTCGCTATGTCGTTTGGCTGTGAATATCAAAACGAGATTCAAAGCGCACTTTGGTCGAGATCAAGTGTTATGTTGTTCACAGCGGCAAGTTTTTACAAGGGCAATTGTCAAACATATGTTATATGCTCGGATGCAAATGCCAAAGATAAAGATACTATCTTTGTTTTTTTAAATGAATTATACGACTTCATCGTCAAAGAGAACGAAAGTTTACCCGAGCCAACAGCTGAAATAATTTGCAGTGACGGCCCTGCCTCAGAATTTAAAAACCGATACATGGTTAAATTATTGTCGTTATTGTCTGAAAAATATGACAGTCTTTTTTTGGAAATATTTTGCGACATCCCACGAAAAAGGTGTAATTGATGGTGTTGGGGGGAACATCAAAAGGCTGGTACGAGAAAAAATGATAAGTCAAGATCAGAACATAGTGGTTCAATCAGCCAAAGATTTCTCTGAACTTGCATCGCGTTTGGTTACCAAAACAAGAGTGATATATCTTCCAGCCTCAGCGATATCTGAAAAAATAAAATCTGCATCGCCATGGACAAACGTCAAATCAATACCTGGAATTTCAAATTTCCATTTCATAAAGAGCTCCAACAACAGCTTGTCGGAAGAAAAAACGGTGTTCACATATTAAACAAGTTTAAAGACACATTTTTTATCAACTCTGTCAGACACGTGACGTACTTTTGTCTGTACGTGACAAAATAAAAACAATATTTGCTAAAAATATGAATACATTTTTTTTAAATTTCGTTTAGTTAGTTTCAGCTTTGGTTCTTCCTCGTTATTTGCTTCTAACAGATATATGATCATAGCTTAATAGTTTCGCTAAAATTCAAAAGTAAACACATTAATTACAATTACTGATTAACTTGACGCGTCTGTTACGTGACATTTTTTTTTTTTTTTCAGAGACATTTAATGAAATGGCTAAAAATTATTTTCAGATTCTTAACGCCTAATGCACAAAGTATTTAAAAAAAAAAATGTATACGACATGTCTTATAAACATATACGGAAATAAATGACATAAATTAACATAAAAGTAGTTGGATTTGTCTGTACTTTACCATGGAATGGTCCTATTACAGGACACGGGCGTTGTGACAAAGAGAGAGAGAGAGAGAGAGAGAGAAAGAAAGTAAGATTTTAGTGTAGTGATTTGAAATTCAGATGGTATTAAGTTTCTGTAAACCCCAAGGGTAGCGTCCAGATAACAGGAGAGTTTGTTTGTTTTGCCTTTGTCGTTGCTCATGATACACAGTATTTTTTTCCGTCCTCCTGGTGTCATCACCACGATCAAGTTGTATTTTCAGCCATATGACCACTCTACTGTCAGTGTTTTGCCTTCGCAGTAGAGTTGACTTAGTTTTCGCAATTGGTCGACGTTTTTACTTATTTCCTGCGAAATAAATAGATGATTCTTGACATCAGGATTTGAACCATGAACCAACAGCGTGACAAGCGATGATGGTCACCATGGCCACCCTGAAAAATCAATAAGGGACAAAAAGGACAATAAACTCCAATGAGAAATGTTCTAGAATCTTTCTCACCTACCGTCCGTAGGAAGTACATAAAATACTCCAAAAGCATTCTCACCTGCTGTTTTCAGTAGTCCAAGAATTTTAAGTTTGTATCTTGAAAACACATTTTTTTTTTTTCAAACTAATACCTATTCATGGTCGAGAAGTTAACAAATTAGTTATACATTTTATTAATAAGTAATGTATCTATAAGCAAGTTTGAATATACCGACATTTGCAGTACCCTGTAATATAGGGAACAATGAAAATCGAAAATCTGGCTAATAATATTCCACTCAATGACCCATTTTCCAAATGTACAAGTTTCCGTTTTCAGCTTCGAACGTCATATGGGGACTTCTCATAATGTTCACTTTACGACCAGTTTTGTTTCAAAATCTAAATTGTAGGTTCATGTTCTTATTTCCCATGGTAATTGCTATAAGTCTGCAAAATTTGATTTTTGATTTGTGCTTGAGGTTCTGGAATAGTGCGGAAAAGGTTTCCCGTAACGGTTGCATACATACTAGAATTGTGTATAAACCGAAAAAAAAATGTGCTGTGCGGCGCGCCCTGTATATACATTTGGACCACATGAATGATTGGGAGCTACAATTTTATACCGTTTTTGAAAGGTAATTTATTCTATTGAGAGACGCTTTTCATGAAAGTTTTACTCTCTTATGTTTATCAGACGTTCGCGAGATTTAGGATAGTGAGAACATTTTTTGTTTGTAGTTACTGGGATTCGAACCTTGAATCTCACGCTCAGTGACCAGGCACTTAACCACTGAGGCACGACGCCCACTAGTGGTGTTGTGTGTTAGCTTTGTACATATGTATGTATGCATGTGAAATTGATGATTTGAAGACTTTTGAAATCACTCCTCGCAATTTTACTCCATTTGAATACAATCATTTTCAGGCGCAGCTACATTAACATTTTTCACCAAAATTCATCAAAATCCGTTGCTCTGCCACAAGTGAAGATTATGAAATCTAACATTCGAAAATTGTTGGTTTCTTCGGACAAACCACGAAGCAAATATGTTGTACAATATAGCAGAGTCCCATGAGGAGACTTGAAAATGTACTTTTTATCCGAAAAATATCATCTTTCGAGCCTTAACGCGCTTTAATGAGCATTATTAAGTTATTTTCAAAAAAAATTGATATTCGCGGTTTTTGAAGGAGAAAACTGTAACGCGCCATGGAATGGAATGGAATTTTGGTATTTTATTCAGTACACTTATCTAAGATTTATTTCAACACTTCCAGCCACTCCTAATTGTTTGACCCAAGTTCCGCCTTATTTGGGCCATAGAGAATATCTCGGTAGGACCAAAAAGAAAAAAAGACTTGAGGCAGTAGCAATGAAATAATTTTGAAATTTTTTAAAAGAATTCAATAATATGGCAAATACGTACATATAAAAGAAAATTGGAATTAAGCGAGTGAGAAATTATAAAAGCTTTCTGTCTGTTTGTTAAGACATGGTTCAATATTTTGATGAAATTTAATTTGTACCTATATTTATCCAGATGTGTAGGTATGTATTTTCATCCAAATATTGTCAAAATTAGTTACAAAAATATTTAAACCATTTTTATTGGTTGCCGCAATCAAGACCATCTGAACAGATTTTGATCAAATTAGGCTCATAAGTGTGGACTCGCACAAGAGCTGTTTTATCTGAAAATTATCTTAAGGTAAAATGCAGGGAAAAAACCATTCGACAGATATATATGAAATTTGGGTTTCCAGCTAGTTCGGAAATGAAATGTGTTCTCCTTAAGATTATCGATATCGAACAAAGCAGTAGTAAGATTTAGTAGGGTGATTTTTAACCCCAAGTCCTTACAATTTTTTTTTTTTTTTGAAGAGCGGCTTGTGCCAGTAGACCTTTTATATTTTTGTGCAACATTGTCATGACTTTTAAAGCTATGAATTCTCTCAAATTTTTCACATGAACTCTTTGTGAGATAGAGGAGGAGCGTGGGGAGGGATCCTTTTTGCCTTGGATTTCGAGATTTTATTCAACAAACTTTATCAAATATTTTTTAATTGCACCTATAAAGGCAAGTATTGGATTATCTCAATTCTGTCTGCATGTACGCAAGTTATGTCAGAGCCAATGACCACAGCTACAACCTCCAACAACAACATGAGGCCAACAACCGCAGTTGCATCAGTCAGCAACATACCGGATGCCAAACGATCCAATGAACGTTGCTATCGACTGATAACTGATACTGCGAAACGAAAAAGCATGATTTTCAATCCAGAATTATTTATTTATTTTTCATACGACTGCAGCCTAAACGGCTAGACGAAATTTCTTCCAACTTTATAGGGTCTGTGGGTTCACAATTCGAAGTGGAATAGGAATTTTTATTCAAAAACCAACAGTAGCAATACTTAGCAAATCAAATTTCAATTTCCTCGAAAACGAGAACAACGATTTTTATCAAATTCGATATTTGAGTTAGGGTAGACATACGCTACCAGATGACTTACCAGGTGTTCGCCAAAAAGTGCGTAAAACGGTACTTTTATTATTAATTGGTTCTTAAAAATTGTCTATTTATCGGCCATGCCTCAAACGATTCTGTTCGAAATTAATATCTAAACAATATTTGATATATGCAAGTTCACAGCATAACAAGTTTTAGAAAGTTGTAAACAATTTTTCTATTTTAATGGATTAAAAAAAAAACTCCGTTTTTACAGATAAAGAACATATGTATGTACGTGCGACCCATAAGTGCAGTTTATTTTATATTCGAATTCCTTACAACCCTAGCTTTCATTTTATATATTGCATGATGGGATGGCCAAATATTTATTTTTCTTTATTTATTTCCTTCCATATTCGAAAAAAAGTGCATGACTGCGTCGCACATACTTGCACCTATATATTGTTTATCTCACTCAGACTTCAAATTTAAACAAAATCATTAAAAAGCTTTTTTTCAAATATCCGTTAAAAATAAAAAAAAAAATAAAAAAATATTGCGAAAATGCTCCAAAACTTGGTATGCCATAATCTTATATATATCAAACATTGTTCATATTTTGGTTTCGAACAAAATTGATCTACCCATAGCCGAGAAATAACAGATTTTCATAAAGCAGCTAATAATAAAAGTACCCTTATACATATTTTTTGACGAAATTATGGCATGCCATCTGTTGACATAGTCCACTACAACTGAAATATTGAATATGAACGAAATCGTTAGAACCGTTTTCGAGGAATTTTTTCCTTAGTAAAGCACCGTTAGTTTTAGGGTTAGAATGAGAACTCAAATTTTCCTTGAATAGTGAACGCAAAGACAGACCCCAGATATGAAGTTTGAAGAAAATCCATTCAGCAGTCTTGGATACAGAAAGACAGGCAAAGACAAACAAATTTGAGGGACCAACTTTTTTTTAGGTTCTCCATCATAGGAATACCAAGATTATTACCAATACTTGCTGATATACGCCTGTTGGTGCAAGTAAAAAAACATTGTGTTTACTTCATTTCAATTTCTAACAATTTAAGAAAATACAAAAAATATGACATTTACGAAATTACCTACGGATTTGAGTAAGTCCCCTTCATATTTCGCTTACGTGTTTAGAAGAAAGACAGATTTCCAAAATATGAAAACCGTTGCGTAACGCACATAAATGTTGAACAAATTAAAACAGTGACAACAATATCACCAATAACAGGAAAGGGAACAGTGTTACCAGCACTTGTTCTTCATTTTCTGCGTCGCACATACTTGCACCTATATATTGTTTATCTAAAAATCACTCAGATTTCATATTTAAACAAAATCGTTATAAAGTTTTTTTTCTTTTTTTTTAAAAAACGATCTGTTAAAAATAAATAAAATATTGCGAACATTTTCCAAAACTTTTCATAGCTTGTATATGTCAAACATTGTTCATATTTTGGTTTCGAGCAAAATTGATCTACTAATAGCCGAGAAAAAGCAGATTTGCAAAAAGCAGGTAATAAGAAAAATAACCTTGTACGCCATCTGTTGCGTACTAGGTCCACTACAACTCAAATATTGAATACATATAATAAAAATTGTTGGAACCGTTTTCGAGGAAATCCACTTTTTTCCACAATCGGTCTTGTTGCCTTAAATAGTGAATGCATAGACCCCAGATATGAAGTTTGAAGAAAATGCGTCCAGCCGTTTCGACTGCAGTGACAGATAGAAAAACAGACAAAATTGAAATTGAGACCCACTATTTTTAGATATTATCGTAATAGTAATATGATGAAAATCTCGAGGTGAGATTGGCGTTATATACTCTTATATGTTGTTGCAAGTCAAAAAAACATTGTGTTCATTTCACTTCATTTCCGACAATTTAAGAAAGTACAGAATTATGACATTTACGAAACTGCCTATGGAGTGAAGTGAGTCCCCTTAGTATTTTGCTCGAACACGTGCTTCAACATAAATGTTGAGCAAATTAAAACAGTAACAGCGACAGCAACATTAGCAAAAACTGTAAACGGAACAGTGTTACCAGCATTTAAAAGTTTAGCAGTGATATCGCTTTCGCCGTTGCATGGTTAATCTGCTCCCTCTCTTTATCCATATTTTATTTCAAATTGATTTAATTTCTGATTAAGGTTCAGAAGAAAAAAAAGCACTTACCTGACATTTCTGAATTACGGGAACTTGTTGTTCTCTATTTGCTGCACATGCACTATTAAGTCGTTTATTTTTTACACTTTTAATTATTTAAGACAGCACACTTTTCAATAAACTATTTATATTTTCACTGCTTTGTGCAATTTTTTTTAATTGTAATTTTTTTTTAAACCTTTCAGTTACGACCACTCAATATTTGCTTACAACACACTGCACTTTTCCTTATGGAATTACGATTGCACTTTAAAAATATATAAAATAGTTAATTAATTAATATAAGTAATAATTATTTTTACTTTGACCGAATAAAATTTAGCAGCGCATTGCATAAAAACCGAACTCACTACAGCGACTACGAGTACCTTTCAAGCTGAACAAACAAGATTATTCCTGTTCTGCGCCATTTCGGTTAACACCCACGCATACTCTCGAGCGTTGTTCAGGCACGATAAGTTCGATCGTACGGGTGTGTTGAAATAAAATGGAGAATTGTGTTAGAAATGGAATTCATTTTATAGAGATGGGGCGTTTGCTCATGTGTGTTGTGGAGAAATGGAGAAAAGTTTTTTTTTTATGTTTTTGTGCAAAACGAGGGATTTGGTGATTGTTTATTTTAACCAGGAGAAGGGAGTCTGAACCGCTCTGGCGATGCGGTTGTAAATTAAACCATTATTGTGAGGCCTGGAAGAGTATCTGTTACACAAACATAGTTTGGAAGACTGGAATATTCTCTGTGCGGGTTTCAAAAGTTGTTAGCTAAAAGGGTCCATAGGTTAGGTTAGGTTAAAATGGCTGCCAGCTAAGAGACCGACACACGTAGACCAATGATAGGTCCATTGTGATATCACATTGATCTTGGGGGGAACATTTTCCTTACCTACTCGTTAAACCAACTGAAGCTTCTGATGAAGCTCATAAGGCTTCTAATGTTGATATTTATCAGATCATTTAGGTCGCTGAAGCAGAATGCTTCTAAGTGAATTTTTTTTTGTTGGAAGAGAGCTGTGTAAGTGAAGTATAGATTCCCCCTCTTCTTCTTCCCTACAGCTTCTACAGCAATCGTTTGAATATACGTCAAGCCTTGTTGCATGCTTACCTATAAGACTGCACTAATTACAGCAGAAATCAAATTCTTAGAGCGTTTCAGATCCAGCTTAGTACAAGAATGCTGAAATGAGCTAGCCTTGAGAGATGGTCATTCCAAGATTATCCTGACTTGGGTTCCAGTAACATTTATGGAAACGAACAAGCCGACGGACTGGCTAGGGAAGGCTCAGCCTTTCATTGTTCACTCGCAGAACTAGTTCACATTCCGGCAGAAGCAGTCAAGGCAAATATTCTTATCAAAGCCAACTTCAGACGGACTAGGCTAACAAACTGTCCCACATCTAGCAAGATGTAGCCAAACTACAAAAAGCAAAAACAAACGACTTCCTAAACACAATAAGAACCAGACTAAGCACAGGAAGGAAAACCGTTGGTAAAGTACAAAGATGCATATGAATTTCAGGGGCTATTTGAATCTGTTCAACAGCGGCACCAGAAGTAATATTGGAACTCACTCCTATCCACCTAGTGCTAGAAAGAATCGACAAAGAAACTATACTGAGAATAATTAAAGAGGGAGTCGGGAAAGGTAAACGCATCACACATAAAGAGCGAGAAACAAATCAATCCCACTTCTGGACTCGCCCAGAGATGATATGGTAAAAGGATACTACTTCGAGGGGAAATTCAACTCAAGTTTAAGTAGTAAAAGAGAATGGACCAGTGAATCAGAGAAGTACCAAATCAAACAAAACATGGAAATTGGGGGAGGAGTATACGGGCCCAGAACCAAGTTCTCGGAAGCCATGGAAACTTCCCCCAGTGTTTTCCAAGCAGAGGTTCATGTAATTAAAAGATGCGCTCAATTTAACATCGACAGTAAGTATTGCGGACAAGATATCGCAATACTGTCGGACAGCCAGGCCGCCATAAAATCATTGATATCGCGTGAAATCAGGTCAAAACTGGTATGAGAGTGTCTTGCCAAGCTAAATAGACTTGGTCAGAACAACAGAATTACAATCTATAGGGTACCAGGTCACATGGGAGTAGAGGGTAATGAAGCAGCTGATGAACTAGCAAGAGACCACTTTCGTCGGACCAGAATTACTCTGCGGGCTGGGACCGCATAAAGTATGGGAAGAACTAAGAAGAGAAGAACAAGAGAGCCAAACTTTGGGAGGAACTCCCGAAGCTATGACAGGCCAAAGAACTTCTCGGGAACTTCAAATGAAATAGAAGTATGGTCTGTATCAACATCAATAAAAACCGGTTCTGCATTCTAGCAGGCTTCCTGATGGGTGACTGCAGGCTTAAAGAACATCTCAGGAAACTGTGCATAGAGCAAAAGGAAAACTGCAAATTCTGCGGGGAAGTTGATGAAACCTCAGGACATCTGCGTAAAGAATGTGGAGCACTGATTCACATAACAAGGAACCACGTGGATGCCTACCAACTATCAGAAGAATATCTATCATCCTTGGATCCACTCAAGATACTTCGGTTCGTCAATGCAATTGGACTGGAGGAGACGTTCTAAGTCGAGTATATCATCGACTTGTCGGGGGAGCATATTAGATTTGTAAAAGTCGTAGTGCACATACACCCCTATACCTGTCTACAATCTATAATACAATGCATTAGGACTTCGCCAGAATAACAGCGATCACTACAGGAGACTGGCCGATAGGAAACCATGCACCTAGACTGGGTATCCCACATAACACATACTGCCGCAGCGCTAGCTAAGGTCAGGCAATGAGCATTCTTGAATTCACTCGATGAGGTCTCAGGGAAAAATATTAAAGTACTAATAACCTTCTTAACGGATTGGATTTAGAGACACACCTCAACAGCCAAGTTACGTGAGTTGTGGTATCAAAACGGCACCTAGTGCTAATTGGGTTCTTTCATAGAACCACCACTTCTACCCTCCTACCTTCAGCTTCAGCTTAAGTCAAACCTGTTTTGTCGTTAGACAGTCGTACAACTTGTTCAACTAAGATTTGTTCTCTCAATAGCATCCAGCTTTAATTTAAGTTTACGTGTAATGATCGGTATACCTTACCTAAGGCAACTTTGTTTGGTAGAATTGGTATCGTTATTCCATTCCATTTGCCTTATAGTTCCCTGGAATGCCCTAGTCCCCGGCACCCAACAAAGGTGAATTTGGAACGGCTCCGCCGTCTCTATTCGAGACGATCGGTAATCAAGAGCTGTTATTGAGTTTAGAGAAACAGTTTCCAAGGACTTGATTGCTGCTTGTCTGTCTGAAAAGATGCAGATATCTGCTGCTGACATGTTTTTCTTTAGCCAGGATAAGATTCCTTTAATTGGCATTATTTTCGCCTGGGACGTGCTACAATAATTTGGGAGACGGAAGCAGAGACTGTCAGTGACGGTCGAACCAAACCCCCAGAAATCTGATTTCCACAAGCTTGGTGAACAAATTAGGGGACTAGCAGAAATGCTCGAAGACGGCAAACGACATTCACCAAGCGATGAGAGATGCCATTGAAAGCATAAGATCTCTTTAAGAGCTCTCGGCGATTCAACTGCACGACGCGCAAATTAAGGGGGTGATTCGTTAGAACAACTCCACGCAAACTTCGCCATGGCTGAAGCCAACATTAGAGCCCAAGAGAAGACAAGTTGCAGCCAGTGATCCCCCGGAGCCAAAGTGGCAACTACATCAAATGTAGTTGCCGATAGATAGACATCAATCAAATGATGTTGCAGGCAGCGAACCCCCGAAAGCAAAGTGGAAGCACAAAAACCCAGCAAACGGTGTTGCAGACAGTAAACGCCCGGAGACAAAGCGGGAAAAAAATTTAAAATTAAAAATTAAAATTTTAAATTTTAAATTAAATTAAGTTAATTAAAATAAATATTTGAACAATAATAATAATAATAAAAATTAGGAAATAAAAAGAGGTTTAGTTATTATTACAGTATATATATTGTATAAAAAAATAAAAATAAAGTAATAACAGGGCCTCCAAATATTACTTCTCACCTTAAACCGGGTTGTACAATTTATCAATCTAACAGGTTCGAGGTCCCATAGCCGAGTTACAAAAAGAAACAAAAAGAGGCCAAGGAAATTAAACCTGACGGTATTGCCATTAAAGCAATGGGGACGTTTTCTTACGCGGAGATGCTACACAAAGTAAAGGCAGATCCCAAACTGGAAGCAGTTGGAAACGCGGTTTTAAGAATCAGGAGGACACAGAAGGAACACCTCTTAATACAACCCAAGGAAACGGGTATCAAAACCGGGTATCAAAAACGGGTTTAGAGGCGTCATCACCTTAGCGGATCAGGCGAATGTAAGGACACTCAAGAACAGTGCTATATTCGAGGTCAAGGACATCGATGAGGTCACTACAATAGATGACATAATCAATGCAATCACAGACAAGTTTGGAGTAGAAGTATCACCGGCCGATATCTCATCTCAGAACACATGATGAGACGCATACGGAAGAACTCAAACTGCAATGATCAGCCTCCCCGCAGAAGACGTAAGAAAGATGTTAGAAGCCGCAAGAATTAAAATCGGCTGGGTTACCTCATCCTCATCCTCATCCTCATCCTCATCCTCATCCTCATCCTCATCCTCATCCTCATCCTCATCCTCATCCTCATCCTCATCCTCATCCTCATCCTCATCCTCATCCTCATCCTCATCCTCATCCTCATCCTCATCCTCATCCTCATCCTCATCCTCATCCTCATCCTCATCCTCATCCTCATCCTCATCCTCATCCTCATCCTCATCCTCATCCTCATCCTCATCCTCATCCTCATCCTCATCCTCATCCTCATCCTCATCCTCATCCTCATCCTCATCCTCATCCTCATCCTCATCCTCATCCTCATCCTCATCCTCATCCTCATCCTCATCCTCATCCTCATCCTCATCCTCATCCTCATCCTCATCCTCATCCTCATCCTCATCCTCATCCTCATCCTCATCCTCATCCTCATCCTCATCCTCATCCTCATCCTCATCCTCATCCTCATCCTCATCCTCATCCTCATCCTCATCCTCATCCTCATCCTCATCCTCATCCTCATCCTCATCCTCATCCTCATCCTCATCCTCATCCTCATCCTCATCCTCATCCTCATCCTCATCCTCATCCTCATCCTCATCCTCATCCTCATCCTCATCCTCATCCTCATCCTCATCCTCATCCTCATCCTCATCCTCATCCTCATCCTCATCCTCATCCTCATCCTCATCCTCATCCTCATCCTCATCCTCATCCTCATCCTCATCCTCATCCTCATCCTCATCCTCATCCTCATCCTCATCCTCATCCTCATCCTCATCCTCATCCTCATCCTCATCCTCATCCTCATCCTCATCCTCATCCTCATCCTCATCCTCATCCTCATCCTCATCCTCATCCTCATCCTCATCCTCATCCTCATCCTCATCCTCATCCTCATCCTCATCCTCATCCTCATCCTCATCCTCATCCTCATCCTCATCCTCATCCTCATCCTCATCCTCATCCTCATCCTCATCCTCATCCTCATCCTCATCCTCATCCTCATCCTCATCCTCATCCTCATCCTCATCCTCATCCTCATCCTCATCCTCATCCTCATCCTCATCCTCATCCTCATCCTCATCCTCATCCTCATCCTCATCCTCATCCTCATCCTCATCCTCATCCTCATCCTCATCCTCATCCTCATCCTCATCCTCATCCTCATCCTCATCCTCATCCTCATCCTCATCCTCATCCTCATCCTCATCCTCATCCTCATCCTCATCCTCATCCTCATCCTCATCCTCATCCTCATCCTCATCCTCATCCTCATCCTCATCCTCATCCTCATCCTCATCCTCATCCTCATCCTCATCCTCATCCTCATCCTCATCCTCATCCTCATCCTCATCCTCATCCTCATCCTCATCCTCATCCTCATCCTCATCCTCATCCTCATCCTCATCCTCATCCTCATCCTCATCCTCATCCTCATCCTCATCCTCATCCTCATCCTCATCCTCATCCTCATCCTCATCCTCATCCTCATCCTCATCCTCATCCTCATCCTCATCCTCATCCTCATCCTCATCCTCATCCTCATCCTCATCCTCATCCTCATCCTCATCCTCATCCTCATCCTCATCCTCATCCTCATCCTCATCCTCATCCTCATCCTCATCCTCATCCTCATCCTCATCCTCATCCTCATCCTCATCCTCATCCTCATCCTCATCCTCATCCTCATCCTCATCCTCATCCTCATCCTCATCCTCATCCTCATCCTCATCCTCATCCTCATCCTCATCCTCATCCTCATCCTCATCCTCATCCTCATCCTCATCCTCATCCTCATCCTCATCCTCATCCTCATCCTCATCCTCATCCTCATCCTCATCCTCATCCTCATCCTCATCCTCATCCTCATCCTCATCCTCATCCTCATCCTCATCCTCATCCTCATCCTCATCCTCATCCTCATCCTCATCCTCATCCTCATCCTCATCCTCATCCTCATCCTCATCCTCATCCTCATCCTCATCCTCATCCTCATCCTCATCCTCATCCTCATCCTCATCCTCATCCTCATCCTCATCCTCATCCTCATCCTCATCCTCATCCTCATCCTCATCCTCATCCTCATCCTCATCCTCATCCTCATCCTCATCCTCATCCTCATCCTCATCCTCATCCTCATCCTCATCCTCATCCTCATCCTCATCCTCATCCTCATCCTCATCCTCATCCTCATCCTCATCCTCATCCTCATCCTCATCCTCATCCTCATCCTCATCCTCATCCTCATCCTCATCCTCATCCTCATCCTCATCCTCATCCTCATCCTCATCCTCATCCTCATCCTCATCCTCATCCTCATCCTCATCCTCATCCTCATCCTCATCCTCATCCTCATCCTCATCCTCATCCTCATCCTCATCCTCATCCTCATCCTCATCCTCATCCTCATCCTCATCCTCATCCTCATCCTCATCCTCATCCTCATCCTCATCCTCATCCTCATCCTCATCCTCATCCTCATCCTCATCCTCATCCTCATCCTCATCCTCATCCTCATCCTCATCCTCATCCTCATCCTCATCCTCATCCTCATCCTCATCCTCATCCTCATCCTCATCCTCATCCTCATCCTCATCCTCATCCTCATCCTCATCCTCATCCTCATCCTCATCCTCATCCTCATCCTCATCCTCATCCTCATCCTCATCCTCATCCTCATCCTCATCCTCATCCTCATCCTCATCCTCATCCTCATCCTCATCCTCATCCTCATCCTCATCCTCATCCTCATCCTCATCCTCATCCTCATCCTCATCCTCATCCTCATCCTCATCCTCATCCTCATCCTCATCCTCATCCTCATCCTCATCCTCATCCTCATCCTCATCCTCATCCTCATCCTCATCCTCATCCTCATCCTCATCCTCATCCTCATCCTCATCCTCATCCTCATCCTCATCCTCATCCTCATCCTCATCCTCATCCTCATCCTCATCCTCATCCTCATCCTCATCCTCATCCTCATCCTCATCCTCATCCTCATCCTCATCCTCATCCTCATCCTCATCCTCATCCTCATCCTCATCCTCATCCTCATCCTCATCATCCTCATCCTCATCCTCATCCTCATCCTCATCCTCATCCTCATCCTCATCCTCATCCTCATCCTCATCCTCATCCTCATCCTCATCCTCATCCTCATCCTCATCCTCATCCTCATCCTCATCCTCATCCTCATCCTCATCCTCATCCTCATCCTCATCCTCATCCTCATCCTCATCCTCATCCTCATCCTCATCCTCATCCTCATCCTCATCCTCATCCTCATCCTCATCCTCATCCTCATCCTCATCCTCATCCTCATCCTCATCCTCATCCTCATCCTCATCCTCATCCTCATCCTCATCCTCATCCTCATCCTCATCCTCATCCTCATCCTCATCCTCATCCTCATCCTCATCCTCATCCTCATCCTCATCCTCATCCTCATCCTCATCCTCATCCTCATCCTCATCCTCATCCTCATCCTCATCCTCATCCTCATCCTCATCCTCATCCTCATCCTCATCCTCATCCTCATCCTCATCCTCATCCTCATCCTCATCCTCATCCTCATCCTCATCCTCATCCTCATCCTCATCCTCATCCTCATCCTCATCCTCATCCTCATCCTCATCCTCATCCTCATCCTCATCCTCATCCTCATCCTATCCTCATCCTCATCCTCATCCTCATCCTCATCCTCATCCTCATCCTCATCCTCATCCTCATCCTCATCCTCATCCTCATCCTCATCCTCATCCTCATCCTCATCCTCATCCTCATCCTCATCCTCATCCTCATCCTCATCCTCATCCTCATCCTCATCCTCATCCTCATCCTCATCCTCATCCTCATCCTCATCCTCATCCTCATCCTCATCCTCATCCTCATCCTCATCCTCATCCTCATCCTCATCCTCATCCTCATCCTCATCCTCATCCTCATCCTCATCCTCATCCTCATCCTCATCCTCATCCTCATCCTCATCCTCATCCTCATCCTCATCCTCATCCTCATCCTCATCCTCATCCTCATCCTCATCCTCATCCTCATCCTCATCCTCATCCTCATCCTCATCCTCATCCTCATCCTCATCCTCATCCTCATCCTCATCCTCATCCTCATCCTCATCCTCATCCTCATCCTCATCCTCATCCTCATCCTCATCCTCATCCTCATCCTCATCCTCATCCTCATCCTCATCCTCATCCTCATCCTCATCCTCATCCTCATCCTCATCCTCATCCTCATCCTCATCCTCATCCTCATCCTCATCCTCATCCTCATCCTCATCCTCATCCTCATCCTCATCCTCATCCTCATCCTCATCCTCATCCTCATCCTCATCCTCATCCTCATCCTCATCCTCATCCTCATCCTCATCCTCATCCTCATCCTCATCCTCATCCTCATCCTCATCCTCATCCTCATCCTCATCCTCATCCTCATCCTCATCCTCATCCTCATCCTCATCCTCATCCTCATCCTCATCCTCATCCTCATCCTCATCCTCATCCTCATCCTCATCCTCATCCTCATCCTCATCCTCATCCTCATCCTCATCCTCATCCTCATCCTCATCCTCATCCTCATCCTCATCCTCATCCTCATCCTCATCCTCATCCTCATCCTCATCCTCATCCTCATCCTCATCCTCATCCTCATCCTCATCCTCATCCTCATCCTCATCCTCATCCTCATCCTCATCCTCATCCTCATCCTCATCCTCATCCTCATCCTCATCCTCATCCTCATCCTCATCCTCATCCTCATCCTCATCCTCATCCTCATCCTCATCCTCATCCTCATCCTCATCCTCATCCTCATCCTCATCCTCATCCTCATCCTCATCCTCATCCTCATCCTCATCCTCATCCTCATCCTCATCCTCATCCTCATCCTCATCCTCATCCTCATCCTCATCCTCATCCTCATCCTCATCCTCATCCTCATCCTCATCCTCATCCTCATCCTCATCCTCATCCTCATCCTCATCCTCATCCTCATCCTCATCCTCATCCTCATCCTCATCCTCATCCTCATCCTCATCCTCATCCTCATCCTCATCCTCATCCTCATCCTCATCCTCATCCTCATCCTCATCCTCATCCTCATCCTCATCCTCATCCTCATCCTCATCCTCATCCTCATCCTCATCCTCATCCTCATCCTCATCCTCATCCTCATCCTCATCCTCATCCTCATCCTCATCCTCATCCTCATCCTCATCCTCATCCTCATCCTCATCCTCATCCTCATCCTCATCCTCATCCTCATCCTCATCCTCATCCTCATCCTCATCCTCATCCTCATCCTCATCCTCATCCTCATCCTCATCCTCATCCTCATCCTCATCCTCATCCTCATCCTCATCCTCATCCTCATCCTCATCCTCATCCTCATCCTCATCCTCATCCTCATCCCTTATACTAATTTTTAGAACACGTGCGTTTTGTAGAAAGGGGAAGAGACAGAGAGAAAGATAGAGTGGTGTAGTTTGAAACTCAGGTGGTATTAAGTTTCTGTAAACTCCAAGGGTGGCTGTCCAGATAACTGGGGAGTATTTTGTTTGTTTTCGCTATTATTGTCGTTGCTTATGATTCACAGTATTTTTTTTCGTCCTCCTGATGTCATCATCACGATCAAGTTGCATTTTAGCCATATGGCCACCCTACTGCCAGTGTTATGCCTTCAGAGTAGAGTTGACTTAGCTTTCGCAAGTGATCGACTTTTTTATTTATTTCATGCGAAATAAATAGATGATTCTTGACATCAGGATTCGAACCGTGAATCAACAACGTGACAAGCGATGATGTTACCACTACACGTGTCTTGGCAAAACTTGTCGCAATTTGAACTTTAAGCCTTCGTGCCACCTTATCAAAGGCGTGAGAAACGTCTAGAAATACGCTTGCGCAAATCCTCTTTTCTTCAAAAGATTTTTCAATTACATCGGTTATTCTACGAGTATGCACTTGGTCAATTGTACAATACTTACATCTAAATATGAACTGATGATCTGTAACGGGCTGCAACCGACTGAGCAATATCCTTTCGAAGACTTTAGATATGTATTATCGGACTAACTTTGTTTCATTTGGCGGTTTACCGGGTTTTGGAACCATTATAACTTCCGCGATTTCCCATTAACTTGGAACATACTTTAGTCTAAGAGCAGCGCTTATAATATACAAAAGTTTAATTACCGAACGGTTTAAACGTTTCTTCCAGGTGGACTGCAAAAATTCCCGTAATAATTTTTTATTTTTTTTTTTGATTGGATTGACTTGGATCTGTGGTTTCTTAATGCCCTTAAAGACTTTCCAAAGCGAATAATTAAAATCTTTTTCCGCTGTTAGATTTTCAAGATACATTCCTGTTGCACGATTTTTAAAATCTTTTATCTCTTTTGTTTTCAATAAGTTACACAAACGATTTACATGTGCTTTATGTTGTGGGAAACGAGTTTGTTGCCATTTTATCGCACTTTCTTTTTTCCTTTTACCAATTCTTTTATTTCCGGAGGATATTTTAAAGCATAATTTTCTTCCTCTTTTGTCAGTGCTGGAGTATTACTCCAGGCGGCACACAGCAAGATTTCACTAAGGCGATCGACTTCAATTCCTAGTTCGTAGGGCGTTTTAAGTGATACACTCAGATCTATATTTTCTTTAATATCTTTCTGAAAGTCTTCCCAATTAGTTTTACAGTTAGTAAATCTGGCTGGTACCTCTTTTCTAATCAGGGTTTCACTCATCATTAGAATGACTGGAGAATCAGAGGACGGATCATAGCTCTCTTCATCTTGTACTCAATTGCGAGGCATTTCTTTTACGACGAAGACGACAATCAGGTAGGGTATTTTGTTGGTATCAGTTATCCAGTAAGTAGGTTTACCCGTCAAGTGAAATTCACAGCTAGTTCTGTCACTAAGGGCTATTTAAACTCGAAGCAGACTCATTTCGAGTTTTTTTCTTTAAAGGCTTTGTTTTCTGCCTTTAATGCACCTATAGGGTGACCAGATAAGAACGATAGGGAAATAAATTTAAATCAAACAACAACGGTGTGAGACATCAAATTGATTCTGGCTTTATTTTGAAGCCCCATTCGTGCCATTATGTATGGAATAGCACATCATTTAAATGACTGCCTCGGCTTCGCTGGCAGTACTTCAAGCGGTCGGTCCAATTATTGATGACACGGTCGAATATGTGCGGCGTTATTGCGGCGAATGTTGGCCTCGAGCTCGTCCAAAGTGGTTGGCTTGTTAGCGTATACTAAGGACATGACGTAGCCCCGAAGAAAATAGTCGAAGGGTGTCAAGTCGCATGATCGCGGCAGACAATTGATGAACGTCGCCAAATTTCTCTTTTCCTACTTTCGAGCATTGCGTCGCTTGTATGGCATCTAGCGCCGTCTTGTTGGAACCACAGCTCAGATATATCGATGTTGACGAGCTCTGGCCACAGAAAGTAGGTTAACATCGCTCTATACCGAGGACCATTGACGGTAACGGTGCCTCCTTCCTCATTTCGAAAGAAATAAGGTCCGATGGCACCAAACAGTCAATCTTTGTGGATGCATTGATGCTTGGTCGAACACTCGTGGATTGTGGTCGCTCCAATAATGGCAATTTTGCTAGTTTGCATAGCCGCTGAGCCAAAAATGGGCCTCGTCCGAGAAGATGATTTTTTGGCCAGAATCCGGATCCCCGGCCAACATTTCCAGCGCACAATTAGCAAACTCACGGCATTGTCGTCTGGCTTCAATTCTTGCGCCACCACAATCTTATACGGATGTAGGTCCAAATCCAACCGCAAAATAAGCCTGGTTGACTCTCTGGCGATGCCCAATTCGGCTGATCGGCTCCAAATCAACATTTCTGGGTCTTCTTCGATACTGGCCGCTACGGTGGCTATGTTTTCTTCACTTCGCACCGATCTCTGTCTGGTTGGTGGCTTAAGGTCCAGGTATAAGCAAGTATCTTGCTAACATTTTCAGTCAGCATTAGGGATTTGAACAGAACTTTAATGAAAACAAACCAATGTTTGTAAGTGCGTGTAATTAAATAAGGAAGTTACAAGATGTTGCTTGTCAACTGCAAATGCATGTCGCCTATTCTACCCATGTTTTTAAGAATAAACCACAGAGGCCAGAACACTTTTCGTCAGTCTTCAGGTAAATAATGGGCTTTATTCCGAAATTAGATTCGAATCGAAAGTTATCCGAATTCATACAACTGTTATAGTTTGCGGACAAATGTAAAGCTACTTCTAACTTGTTAAGGTATCAGCATACCACATTTAAAGCTATCGTAAAGCACTATAAGTTCCTTTGATAATCATTGTTTTATTGTCTTCTTCTAATTTCAGTATTGGTCAATCCGTTCGGCATTGAAAGAAATTATACCGTATAATTACCTTGTGCTGAGCGGTGAACTAGGTGCTGGTAAAAAATGGCTTGTTGTCGATGTATGCTCCGAATACGACATCATGAAAGCCATGGGATTCAATATATTCTGGATTGATGTGCGAAATTGCACTAGTAGGGAAGAAGACTTTAGGGCCTTGCAACAATTCCGATTGCTTATCGGTGAAGGCGATTCTACAACGACATGGCGCCCATCAACTGAATTTGATGATATCGATAACAAAATCCTTCATCTACAACAGTACATTCGCGATCGTTTACAACAGGACGATTTTAAAGACTGTCTTTTGGTTCTGTCCGATGTACAGAACTCCAAGACTTGGAAAACGTTCAATTTGGGTTGTAAAATTCTAATCATAACAAGAAATAGGAGAATTGCTAATTCCTTGTCAGAGACTACTAGTAAACATATCTCTATCGATACTGGACTCACTACGTCCGAATGCTTTCAGTTATTTGAGAAAGTGCTGCGAATGAATCGTGAAAAATTTCCCAAGGATGCTACTGATATATTTATTCAGAGTAGTGGGCAACCGTATTTGTTAACCATAATTGCTAATAATCTGAAACCGAATGAGCAGCGCAACTGGACAGAGTGGAGAAGAAATTTGCAGAACTTACAGTAAGATTGCTATTGCAATCATTAAATCAGATTAATTTACTAAAATTAATTGTAAACTTTTAGGATAACTGACAACAAGTTTACGATGATTGTGGAGATATCCCTGAAAGTTTTGCAAACAGCTGAAATGGAATTATATAAGACGTTAACAATATTTCCACATTCAATCAAAATTCCTCTGAAGGTATGTTTAAACTATAGCGCATACTTTCATAGGCTTGTGTAACTCAAGTAAAGTCAATTCAGTGACGTTTTGAAACACCAAGCATAAAGATATTTGTTTTATTTTTCCAACTTCTAGCTGCTGGCTGCCCTCTGGGATAAAAAAGAACGTGATGCAGAGTACGTTCTTGCAAAATTCGATAAGTATTCCATAATAAACCGCAAATATCTACCCGATGAGAGTGTTGCCTGCGTATTGCCATACATATACAGTTCGTATTTGAAAACAGATCAGGGAATAGATCGGACTGGCTTACATAGAAAAGTTGTAAGCTACTATGGGTATTATTTTATTTACCTTTTTCCATTCAACAAATAATGACAAATATGATTTATTTTTACAGAATTACTGAAGCATTGAAGAATAGAAGAGAGGTTGATATGTTTTCCCTCAGCAATGATTATTATTTCTATCATTGCATTGGATATCATTTACGAGAGTCTGGTTCTTTGAACCTATTTCCCAAATTGTATTTGGACTTTGGATTTTTGGGAGAGAAATTACGTTCTGATGGATTTCCCAATACTATTGGAGATTTGAAATATTTTCGAAATGAAATTACAAGTAAGTGTTGACAAATAAAGCCTGAGAGCTATGCGCCAGAGCTTCCAAACCCGCAAAATAATTCAGCTCAGTTTCTAGAGAGCCTAGATAACTCTGAAAGCCTTTGTTGACTGAAATAGTTTTCATCATGACTCCCCGCGTCCTGCTCTTATCAATCTTTGTCTACCCATACCTATTCTTCCTTCGATTCTACTATGCAGAATCACTTGAAGTAGGTTTGCCCTTCCCCTTCCTTAAAACATGTCCAAGATATTCTAGTTTTCTCCTTTTAACGATAACCACAAGATCTTTCTTTAGGTTTATGCGCCTCAGCACTACTTCGCTTGTTACTCTGTCAATCCCTTGGACAAGCAATATTCATTATAGTCCGAGTTGAAATTTTTCAAGAAACATTTTTTTTACTTGAAGAAACAAAAAATTCTACCAACAATTTTTCTTGGAAAAAATCATAAAAAAATTAATACGTACGAGTACGTACAATTCGGGGTTTCCCCTTTATTATGAAAACATATAGATAAACGCTATCTTTTCACGCTATCTTTTCACTGCCAAAGTTGTACTGAACTATGAAGAGAATGATGAAACCTCGCGTATATCAGGAGACAGTCGAAGTACGTGCGGGAAGCACATTCTGAACTGCTTCACATGCCGACGAGTCGTGTGCTGATCGTGTTGCTGATGTATTTATTTGTGATCTCAGCAAATACTTCGCGTCTTTGGTAGGGTCAGTTGGGGTAAATGTAAAAACGGGGTAATTGTAAACGGCGGTTATTTCATCCCTTCAAAATTAATTGTAGTAGGCCAAGAACAAACAAAAAATCAATTTGAATTGCCGCCATACTGTCGCCGCATTTACTCGCCGGTGACTTTCAAATATCACTGAAAATTTTAGTAGTAAAGAAAACGTCAAATCAATAGCGAATTCTTTCTTGTTTACATTCACCCCATACCGAAGTCCCTAGTGTCGACAGGAATCAAACAGACTGTTTTCATTTACCCCTGGATTTTCAAAATAATTGGGGGAAATGTAAACAACACCGGGGAAAAAGTAAACACCACTCTTTTGCGCTTCATGGCTATTGATCAGCAGTGCAATGATCAGCAGTGCAATTCTTGGTGTTTTTAATAACAATAATAATTTTAGAAAGTTGAAAGGGTGTACCAAAAATGGTTGCTTTACATTTTTTCAAAATTTTGTTTTAAAAAAAGCAGAAAGTGTTTCCATTTATCCCAACTGACCCTATAGATAGACAGTACGGAGCAAGAGGGGTATTTTATATCACTCGCCCCTCGTCAAGATTGATGCTCTCCCGAGTATCCTTAACGTCGTTTTTAACTCTTATAGTCTTCCTTTTTGCCTTAAATTTTAAGATCACAACCACTTCAGAGTAAATTAAATTATTTTTTTAGTAACTGTTAGTTCATATGATTATTAAGTTCGTTTTGTATAATTTGTCTGCAAATATTAAGCCATCATTTAATTCTATGATTTCTGGCTCATTGTTTATAACAAATTTATAGGGTGACCGGATAAGAACAATGAGAAAAGAAATTTAAATAAAATAACAACGGTGTGAGATATCAAATTGATTCTGGCTAATATGTGCGGTGTTATTCCGATAATCGCATTTCGAATGTTGACCTCGATCTCGTCCAAAGTGGTTGGCGTGAGCGTAGCATAGACTAAGGATTTGACGTAGCCCCAGAGAAAATAATCGAGGGATGTCAAGTCGCATGTGGATGCATTGTCTATGGTCGCCCGGCTTCAATTTTTGCGTCACCACAATCTTATACGGATGTAGGTCCAAAATAAGACTGGTTGACTCTCTGGCGATGCCCAATTCGGCTGATAGGCTCCAAATTGACATTTCTGGGTCTTCTTCGATACCGGCCGCTACGATGGCTATGTTTTCTTCACTTCGAACCGATCTCTGTCTGGTTCAAAAGAGTGTACTCAAGCTCAAACTTTTCCACGGTGTGACGAATTGCCTGCGCACTGAAGCCATGATGACGACCGACCTCACGACAAAATTCAGGTTGCGTATTTACAACTGAGCCGGAATTTCGATAATATTTTTTAATAATTTCCACAAGTTCGTGAAGCATCAAACGATGCATGATGAAATGGCACACATTACTAAATATTTTGACAGCTGGATATCATTGGTAATTTTGACAACTGCTGAAACATAACAATTGGAAAAACTATCGTTGCTATCTGGTCACCCTTTACTTTGGATTGCATCTGTTGTTGATTTACGAGAGACAAACCCGTACTGGTCATCAGATAGTCGTATTATTTTCCGCAGTCGGCCATCTAGTATCCGCTCAACGATCTTCATGATGTGTGACATCAGCTTGGCAGCTTGACAGAACGGTAGTTATCGCAGTTTTGCATATCGCATACACATATCTTCCTTTGTGCAAAGGAAGAAAATAACTTTTCCTCCACTGATTAGCCATTGGATCACCGCTCATAAGTTTGGAGATAAGAATCATGAGCCATCTGGAACCGATGTCTCCAACCCCTTTTTTTTGTGAGTATTTGACGGCATTCCTAATTTCTTCGACAGTAATGTCGGATACTTGGTCATGGTTAGGAGCGGCTCTTGGTAAGTATACCCGGGGAAACTGTTTGTTCAGAAGTCTTTCAGAATACTGTCGCCATCTGTGGAGAATTTTGTCGTCTTCCACAAGAAGCTGGCCTTGAGCATTGTTAATGAACCCTTATTCAAGTTGTTTTGTCGAAGATCCTGGGTAGCCTGGTTTCTATTAGACGCCGAAGACACTTTTTGCTTCCACACTTTTTGCTTAAAATTGGGCGCACTTCTTCTTCACCAGACCCAGAGCATCGTAGGATCAAGAGCAATAAACTTGCCGATGAAGCAGCTACCTACGCCTGTCTATGTATTTGAGGTCTTCAGTAAATCAGACGGATATCTCAAAATGTAAAATTACCACCTATATTCGACTGCGACTAGGACATACAGAATCTAAACATTAATATCTGCTAAAAAGGAGTAATCCCCAGATTTGTCCCACTTGTAACACCAACATATTCTTGAAAATTGTACAGCCTTTCACTCATTAAGAAAAAAATGTATTCAAAGAAGTCTCTGTCTACGAAATATTAAAAAAATCCTACCGAAAACAACATACATAAATCAGATACGAGTATAATATAAACGTTTTCAAAGAGCGGAAAGCCCTTGCAGCTATTGCTCATTAAATTTATATTAGCCCGTAATTTGTAATTACTTGTTAATAAATAATACTTTGGAATCTGGAAAAATTGGTATATGCATTCCATATGAGGATCTGTTAGCGTTCTCTCTCTCAACAAACAATCAAAATTAATGTACGCCTTGAGTTTCTTGTTAGTAGTACTCGTACTATTACATAAGTTCAATTTCTGTTCACTCTGGGCCAGAAATCGCCGATCAATATGCACTTTGAAGTGTGAAAGACATTGTTGTCTGCATTGAGATAAAAATTTCTCAAACAAACATGAGTAGTCTAACATCAAAAGTTTCATGAGAAAAAACAAACAGAGATTTCTGTCGGTTGTTTTCTCATATAACTTCTGAATTATTAAACAGATTTTAGTGAAGTTATTTGTTGTTTAGAGGACACAATTTTGGCTGGGCATTAATTTATTGCAGATATTCCTCCACTACTCTTTTCAAGTTTTCAATGTCACATGTCTGTAACCTTCTACAACACTTCTTAAAAAAAAATGTCTGCGAATTTTACTTGTACTGAACCCTCTTCTATTTCTCTCCTAAATGACTCTATTTTTCATAAGCAAATATATATTAAAATTGAAATGTATAATTTTCTGAGGCGAAATACGATTTCAGAGAAATCATTTAACTTTTCAAAATGTAATTTTGCTAGAATTTGAAAATCTTTGTCTACAAGCAATGTACAATCATTTTATTGCAATCGTGAACTTTGGATTTTCCTCGTTTGTTCCATATTCATTGAAAAGAAATATTTCGAAACCACCTTGGTACAATAAATAAATAATCCATTTGAAAAATTTAAAAAATAAGGCTTATAAACGTTTTAAAGTTTCTATCAAGAATGTGCAAAACGGTCTTGGGTGCCCCAGACCAGATATGGGCGTTATATTCCAGCTTAGGGCGGATGAATGCCTTTTAAATTGAGGCCAGATCAGACGGGGTAAAATATTTCTTTCACCGTTTAAGGAATCCTAGACATTTTGCAGCATTTTTGGCGACCTCGAATATGTGATCGTTCCATCGAAAATGGTTATTAATACACATACAGAGAATGGCAAGTCTTTCGGTTTCAATGATGCAAGTACCATCCATGGATAATGGTTGAGGGTTTTGGTTTCGCTTGAGAGACAGAAGACAGCATTGTATTTTGGAAGCATTAAATTCCACTCTGTTGGTTGAACCCCATTTAATTATGCTGTCCAGGTCGGAATTTAATGTGTTTAACATACGTTGCCGTTCCCCTTCTACGGCCGAAGAGCAAGGACGTGAGTTAGGGAACGAATATGAAAAACTGAGTGTACTGTCATCAGCGACGGAATGGATTGGATTAGAAGTTGCAGACAAGAGATCATTTATAAAAACAAGAAAGAGAGTCGGAGACAAAACAGAGCCTTGAGGAACACCAGCATTTATTTGGTGAATTGCAGACTTGAAGCCGTCCAAAACAACTTGTATTGAACGCCCCGAAAGATAATTTCTATTCCATTGAAGAAGAGACTCATCGATGGCATATGCACGCATTTTCGACAAAAGAGCCTGATGCCAAACTCTGTCAAATGCCTTTGAAATATCAAGCGCAACCATCTTGGTTTCGCCGAAGTGATGGAGAGATTGGTTCCACTTCTCGGTGAGATATGCCATCAAATCACCAGTGGACCTGTTGCTACGAAAACCATACTGGCGGTCATTAAGGAGTTTTCGTGAATCGAGATATTTCATAAGCTGACGATTTATCAGCGTTTCCATGACCTTGGAAAGAAGGGACGTAAGTGCAATGGGTCGGTAATTGGACGGGGAGGAAGATTCGCCTTTTTTAGGGACGGGCTGGACAAATGCTGTTTTCCATCTACTCGGAAAGAGCCCTGAAAAGTAGGATAGACAGAAAAGCTTACGCAGAGGTTTTGCCAGCGTAGAAGAACACCTCTTCAGAACTATGGGGGGGATACCATCTGGACCAGCGGATTTGTGTATGTTAAGACCTTTGAATACTCCTGCAACTGTACGAGTGCGAAAGTGGACTTGTCCCATGGAAAATTTGACGCTCTCAAATACAGGTGGAGACGAAGCATTATCTGGCAGCGTGGAGTTCGCTGCAAAGTGAGCAGCAAGCAGATTAGCTTTGTCTAAGGAGCTGACAGCTGGTATGTCATTGTAAATGAGCGTGGGGATGGCAGACGAGGCAGAATTTTTAATATTTAACTTTGGGACATTGTAGGATTTTTTGCCTCAATTTTTGGTCATATAAGAATTTTACACGTCGAATGTGGGCATTGCAGTCTTTTCTGGCTTGTTTAAACTTCTTTCGGTTTTCCTCAGATTTGTTGGCTTTATAAGACCGAAAACTTACTTCTTTCAACCTGATAGCCTCTTTACAGCTCTGGTCAAACCACGAGTTTGCCTTAGGTTTAATGCTCTTTATTCTGTTAGGAATAAAGTCATTCATACCTAAGAGTATGGTGTTAGTGATCATATCAGCAGCGGCATCCACGTCGCTATCGAGGAAGCATAGCGACCAGTTAAAACTCCTAAAGAAGCTATTGAGGCCGCTCCAGTTGGCTTTCTCGTATTGCCATACTTTTCTTTTAGGAGTTTTTTCTTTAACTGAGTGGTCGAAGTACGAGACTTTAGCTGATACAATATTATGGTTAGACCGACCTAGAGGCGCTAAAACGTCAATAGTGTATTTATCAGGGTGCGAAGTAAGAAACAAGTCCAAAGTGTTGGCGGAATGACTTTCAATGTCCGGTATACGTGTAGGCTCATTTACAAGCTGAGTCAAATTGTTTACCTCAGCGAAAAGTTCAACATACCTTCCTTCGGGTGTTGTCTGTCCAGAATGTTGAAGCCAATCCGAATTGTGTATATTGAAATCGCCCGCAATGACGATTTCAGTATGAGGGTACAAGGAGACAATTCGAGTGATGGAATCGGACAGCGCATCAAATTCGTCAAAAGTTGAGTTGCTGTCCGCACTAGGGCTTCTATAAATAAAGCAGTAGTGAATTATTTGCTTACGGACGGTAAATTTTCGCCATATGAAATTAAATTCCGGGTTGGAACAGTGGCCATACTGTGGTGGAACTTGGTAAGCAATATCACTACGGACGTAAATGGCGAGGCCACGGTGGGGAAAGAATAATAACACTAAGTTATATCCAGGCAGTTTCAAATCGGAAGATTCTTCTACTACCTGTGTTTCGCTTAGTGCCAGAACAGCTGGTTTATGGGAATGGGTTCAATTATGGACATAACCCTTGCGAGCAACCCCATCCTGAGAACAATGGTCAGTGAGGAATACTCACACAGCGATCGTTAGGTGATAATAATGAAAATCAAAGAAGAGAAACCAGCCAAGCTCCCAAAACTTACGGGCCCAAAATGGAATGATAGATGATTCGATAAGCACACATTCGAAAAGATCCTCAACGGTGACTTAACTCTAAGTGGCGAACGATTTTAGTAACAGAAAGCTGAGGTATAATACCGATGAAGGGGTAAAATACTACAACGTCACTGCGGGAGTCCCACAGGGACATATAGACTCTGAGCACTACGGACAATCAGCGGCTTTCGAACCATCTCAGACGAGGTCGCCTTTGTTATAGCTGCAATAGTCCCCATCGACATCCTCGCAGACGAGAAGTTTAGAATATACGATAGAAGAACACTGAACCAACACGATGTCAATGGCATCAAGATAATCCAAATGAAAGAAAATGCAGCATCAGCAGCTATGTGGCAAACTCGTTGGGCTAATACAACAAAAGGCAGATGGAGATATAAGCTAATACCGACAATCCAAGACTGGATAAGTCGAAAACATGGGGAATGCAACTATCACCTTACACAGTCCCTGTCTGTCACCTGTACCTGTCTATCACCTACGACAGTTCACCATCCTGCCCCGAATGCCCGGACGAAGATGAAGATATGGAGCACTCAGTCTTACTTTGCATACGCTTCACGGCATGAAGAACTACTCTGCCCATATGTTACGGTCGAAAGAGAATTGGATGGCAATATGTAATTTCGTAACAACTCTTCAAAATAAGCTGCGGCGAATAGAAAAGCTAAGACGAGCAACAGAAGCATCAGAAGCAACAGAAGCGACAGGAGCATCAGAAGCAGCTGACACAAGACGCATAGCATGATTTGCTAACCAACCCTGCGAAGTGCTAGAAGAGTGCTGGGTGTGGTTTAGTATGCTTCGATTATACCAACAAAATCCAAACACCTAGATTATTTGCACGTTTTCGAAGGTGATGACATGATTAATTGGATTTCATGTATTACACATATAATCTACAATCAGCAGATATCAATTCTTATCAGTTTTAAATGGAATGGGTTCAATTATGAAAGTTTAACTAGAAATAATAGTCTCGCGTTTGACTTTGAAGAATCCAGAACAACTCTCTCTGCTCCTTAAGACTTATTTGTATCTCTTTTATATAGTATACGTAATGAGTAATCATAGTAGAAGTTGTGAAATAAAGATCGCTATCCGAGATGTTCTTCCAAAATTCTTTTCGCATTTCGCTAAAGACTTTAGTTTTTACGATGTCAAGGATATGGTTAAACACCTTTTCAGTGAAGAAGAATTGCGAATAATACTTTCTGAGGTAAGTTAAACTATCTACCATGCTTATAGGATTTTGGCAGAGAACTACAATACATATGTGTATCCCTTAGACGGATGAGGAAAAGCAAATTATGCAACTATTTTGGATTCTGTACGATAGTGAGCATCACACGGAGGAATTCCTTAAAATCATCAAATTGTGGTACTGGTGGTTGAGTGATAAAGTATTTGAAGAACGAGAAATTATCCCATCGAGAGACACCGAAAAGTATAAGTATGCTGCGCGGGCATTACGCAGTGATTTCCAAAAGCATTTGGACTTTAATGTTCACCGAATGGAATATGTAAGTAAATTTATTTCTGGTATGTATTTGTTTAGAAATTATTGTACTGGATATGTTCCTTATAATCAATATCTCTTTTCCTTTCCGAATAAATTAAATGTAAGATACGTAATGAAGCGTGCGGGCAGTATGCGCGTTTGTTGTTTTTGCTGACGACCTCCCCAACATTCCCAACAATAGACCAGTCTTCTTAGATATTTCAGAAAAAAAATTTCATAAAAGTAAGGGAATTTGTTCGCATATTTTCCCTAGTCTTGTCATTCCCTGATGTCATTCTATTGGTGCGCAACTAAGTTCTCAATGTCAATAGATGGCTCCAGCAGTAAGTGCTGGTCGATTTTGTCATATCCAAAACGTCATGAACCGAGCTTAGACATATGGTAAACAAACACTTTTGACACATTAGTAATTTTGTTTTAACGTCATATACTCGTACTTTTGGTTGTGCGAAAATGTCTGATTTTGTGCCAAATAATCGCCATTTGCGGGAAGTGCTGATTTTCTTCTTTCATTCGAAGAAAACGGCGGGTTGAAGCGCATCGAGAATTCCAAAAAGAGTACGGAGATGCTGCTCTATGTGAAACAACGTGCCGTGATTGGTTCCATCGCTTCAAAGACGACCGTCCGCGTGAAGGAAGGCCAAAATCCTTCGAAGACGCTGAATTGGAGGCATTGCTCCACGAGGATCCGTGCCAAATGCAAGAACAGCTTGCTTCAGCATTAGGAGTTACCCGTCAAGCCATTTCCAAACGATTGCATGCATTCGGAATGATTCAAAACCAAGGAACTTGGGTTCCTTATAATTTGAAGCCAAGGGACGTTGAGCGCAGTTTTTCGCCTGTGAACAACTGCTCCAGTGGCAAAAAAAGGAAGGGTTTTCTTCATCACATCGTGACGGGTGATGAAAAATGGATTCATTACAGCAACCTAAAGGAAAGAAAGTCATGGGGCTGTCCGGTCATGCTTCTACTTCGTCGGCTCGGCCGAATATTCACGCTGCGAAGATTATGCTATGTATTTGGTGGGACCAGGTTGGTGTCATTTATTATGAACTGTTGACACCCAACGAAACCATCACTGGGGAACAGTATCGACTTCAATTGATGCGATTGAGTCGAGCACTGCGCTAAAACGGCCACAATACGAGCAGGGGCACGAAAAAGTGATTCTACAGCATGACAACGCTCGGCCTCACGTTGCCAAACCCGTTGAAACCTACCTGGAAATGTTCATATGGGAATTCCTACCCCACACGCCATATTCCCCAGATATTGCGCCATCCGATTATTACTTGTTCTGTTCGATGGCATATGGTCTGGCTGATCAGCAGTTCCGCTCATATGGAGACATCAAAAAATGGCTTGATTCGTGGATAGCCTTAAGAGATGAACACTTTTACCGTAACGGTATTCGAGCTCTGCCAGAAAGATGGGAAAAAGTTGTAGCTAGCGATGGACAATACTTTGAATGATTCATTTGTAACCATTTTTTCACAATAAATTTGCATTTTCATAAAAAAAAACAGCGAGAACTTAGTTGCGCACCTAATACAAGTGTTAAAAGTTTCACCTCCACCTGGAGCTGATAATGTACGAGTATTTCGAAAAATTAATTTATGCATTTTAAGTAACACTTTTTCTAACAAACAGACTTTTAGGTTAGGGGGCATAGTGGAACTAAATCAGTTTAGATTTATAAACGGGAAAATATCTGAACACTTGTGTCACTGCGGTTTTTTTTTAGTAGCTTATTGTACCGTATCTCATAAATTCTTCACATCGTATCTACTTTATGTAACGGTTCACTAAGAGTTAGACAAAGTTATTAAACTTTTTATGCAACAGTTTAAGCAATAGTCGTTTGGTGTAGACTTGTTGTTGCTTATCGTCTGTGTGGTCATATTCAGCTCGTTGATATCCCGTGTTGGAAATATGCCTTCCGTAAGGCCTCATCGATTAATTTGATAATTTTTGATAATTTGCTGGTCTGACTTACGTCAATTGTTCGCATTAAGTATTTAATTTAATTTTAATTTTGATATTTTATCAGATTATTAAAGCATTTTTATACCCTTATAATTCATATAATTTATTCATTATAGTCTCACACAGTAAGATATAAATCTTTTAAAATAGTAGCGTAGAATTAAAAACAAATAAAATTTAAAATTAAGTTAATTAAAATAAATATATAAACAATAGTGTGGTATTTTTACCCACTAAAAAAAAGATTAAATCGTGTCAGGTATCTTTCCATCGAAAGTTCCTGTTTTCTTTGTAGAGGGAGCATTAAATTTCGCTCATCTAGAATTTGTAGAACTGCATTGTTCACGTGCCATTCTATTCGGTTTTCGTGTTTTCGCAGAAAGTTTTTAATTTCAGGTTCCACAGTGGCAATTCTGAGATGTCTGTGGATATCGTACTTTCTTATGTACCACGGTGCGCTCACAATTTTTCTCAGCGTTTTATTGTCAAAAGTTTGTAAAATATTGTAATTTTTTTCAACCCCAAAATTGTATATCATATGTCCACATCGGTTGAAAAAGGAATTCGAATGGAATTGACAAAGTGTCACATTAGTGTAATCTGCAAATGAACTTAATGTGGTGCCATCTTGCGGTATATCATGAGTATACAACAGATAAAGAGCGGACCTAGAACACTTCCTTGCTGTATCCCAGCCGATATTTCTTTAAATTCTGAATTATCGATACCGTGTTTGACATGGAAGAGTCTATTCACGGGATATAACTCCAAAATGGCATATAAATGTCTTGGCAAAACTTGTCGCAATTTGAACTTTAAGCCTTCGTGCCACCTTATCAAAGGCGTGAGAAACGTCTAGAAATACGCTTGCGCAAATCCTCTTTTCTTCAAAAGATTTTTCAATTACATCGGTTATTCTACGAGTATGCACTTGGTCAATTGTACAATACTTACATCTAAATATGAACTGATGATCTGTAACGGGCTGCAACCGACTGAGCAATATCCTTTCGAAGACTTTAGATATGTATTATCGGACTAACTTTGTTTCATTTGGCGGTTTACCGGGTTTTGGAACCATTATAACTTCCGCGATTTCCCATTAACTTGGAACATACTTTAGTCTAAGAGCAGCGCTTATAATATACAAAAGTTTAATTACCGCTTTCCTAGGTAATTCAATTTCTTTATTTTCTGTTTGAGTTCAACTAGCTTTGCACTTGCTATTGTATAGTGTATAGTATAGCCAAGTGTTATGTCCCGTGTGGTTAACCACCGAACGGTTTAAACGTTTCTTCCAGGTGGACTGCAAAAATTCCCGTAATAATTTTTTATTTTTTTTTTTGATTGGATTGACTTGGATCTGTGGTTTCTTAATGCCCTTAAAGACTTTCCAAAGCGAATAATTAAAATCTTTTTCCGCTGTTAGATTTTCAAGATACATTCCTGTTGCACGATTTTTAAAATCTTTTATCTCTTTTGTTTTCAATAAGTTACACAAACGATTTACATGTGCTTTATGTTGTGGGAAACGAGTTTGTTGCCATTTTATCGCACTTTCTTTTTTTCTTTTACCAATTCTTTTATTTCCGGAGGATATTTTAAAGCATAATTTTCTTCCTCTTTTGTCAGTGCTGGAGTATTACTCCAGGCGGCACACAGCAAGATTTCACTAAGGCGATCGACTTCAATTCCTAGTTCGTAGGGCGTTTTAAGTGATACACTCAGATCTATATTTTCTTTAATATCTTTCTGAAAGTCTTCCCAATTAGTTTTACAGTTAGTAAATCTGGCTGGTACCTCTTTTCTAATCAGGGTTTCACTCATCATTAGAATGACTGGAGAATCAGAGGACGGATCATAGCTCTCTTCATCTTGTACTCAATTGCGAGGCATTTCTTTTACGACGAAGACGACAATCAGGTAGGGTATTTTGTTGGTATCAGTTATCCAGTAAGTAGGTTTACCCGTCAAGTGAAATTCACAGCTAGTTCTGTCACTAAGGGCTATTTAAACTCGAAGCAGACTCATTTCGAGTTTTTTTCTTTAAAGGCTTTGTTTTCTGCCTTTAATGCACCTATAGGGTGACCAGATAAGAACGATAGGGAAATAAATTTAAATCAAACAACAACGGTGTGAGACATCAAATTGATTCTGGCTTTATTTTGAAGCCCCATTCGTGCCATTATGTATGGAATAGCACATCATTTAAATGACTGCCTCGGCTTCGCTGGCAGTACTTCAAGCGGTCGGTCCAATTATTGATGACACGGTCGAATATGTGCGGCGTTATTGCGGCGAATGTTGGCCTCGAGCTCGTCCAAAGTGGTTGGCTTGTTAGCGTATACTAAGGACATGACGTAGCCCCGAAGAAAATAGTCGAAGGGTGTCAAGTCGCATGATCGCGGCAGACAATTGATGAACGTCGCCAAATTTCTCTTTTCCTACTTTCGAGCATTGCGTCGCTTGTATGGCATCTAGCGCCGTCTTGTTGGAACCACAGCTCAGATATATCGATGTTGACGAGCTCTGGCCACAGAAAGTAGGTTAACATCGCTCTATACCGAGGACCATTGACGGTAACGGTGCCTCCTTCCTCATTTCGAAAGAAATAAGGTCCGATGGCACCAAACAGTCAATCTTTGTGGATGCATTGATGCTTGGTCGAACACTCGTGGATTGTGGTCGCTCCAATAATGGCAATTTTGCTAGTTTGCATAGCCGCTGAGCCAAAAATGGGCCTCGTCCGAGAAGATGATTTTTTGGCCAGAATCCGGATCCCCGGCCAACATTTCCAGCGCACAATTAGCAAACTCACGGCATTGTCGTCTGGCTTCAATTCTTGCGCCACCACAATCTTATACGGATGTAGGTCCAAATCCAACCGCAAAATAAGCCTGGTTGACTCTCTGGCGATGCCCAATTCGGCTGATCGGCTCCAAATCAACATTTCTGGGTCTTCTTCGATACTGGCCGCTACGGTGGCTATGTTTTCTTCACTTCGCACCGATCTCTGTCTGGTTGGTGGCTTAAGGTCCAGGTATAAGCAAGTATCTTGCTAACATTTTCAGTCAGCATTAGGGATTTGAACAGAACTTTAATGAAAACAAACCAATGTTTGTAAGTGCGTGTAATTAAATAAGGAAGTTACAAGATGTTGCTTGTCAACTGCAAATGCATGTCGCCTATTCTACCCATGTTTTTAAGAATAAACCACAGAGGCCAGAACACTTTTCGTCAGTCTTCAGGTAAATAATGGGCTTTATTCCGAAATTAGATTCGAATCGAAAGTTATCCGAATTCATACAACTGTTATAGTTTGCGGACAAATGTAAAGCTACTTCTAACTTGTTAAGGTATCAGCATACCACATTTAAAGCTATCGTAAAGCACTATAAGTTCCTTTGATAATCATTGTTTTATTGTCTTCTTCTAATTTCAGTATTGGTCAATCCGTTCGGCATTGAAAGAAATTATACCGTATAATTACCTTGTGCTGAGCGGTGAACTAGGTGCTGGTAAAAAATGGCTTGTTGTCGATGTATGCTCCGAATACGACATCATGAAAGCCATGGGATTCAATATATTCTGGATTGATGTGCGAAATTGCACTAGTAGGGAAGAAGACTTTAGGGCCTTGCAACAATTCCGATTGCTTATCGGTGAAGGCGATTCTACAACGACATGGCGCCCATCAACTGAATTTGATGATATCGATAACAAAATCCTTCATCTACAACAGTACATTCGCGATCGTTTACAACAGGACGATTTTAAAGACTGTCTTTTGGTTCTGTCCGATGTACAGAACTCCAAGACTTGGAAAACGTTCAATTTGGGTTGTAAAATTCTAATCATAACAAGAAATAGGAGAATTGCTAATTCCTTGTCAGAGACTACTAGTAAACATATCTCTATCGATACTGGACTCACTACGTCCGAATGCTTTCAGTTATTTGAGAAAGTGCTGCGAATGAATCGTGAAAAATTTCCCAAGGATGCTACTGATATATTTATTCAGAGTAGTGGGCAACCGTATTTGTTAACCATAATTGCTAATAATCTGAAACCGAATGAGCAGCGCAACTGGACAGAGTGGAGAAGAAATTTGCAGAACTTACAGTAAGATTGCTATTGCAATCATTAAATCAGATTAATTTACTAAAATTAATTGTAAACTTTTAGGATAACTGACAACAAGTTTACGATGATTGTGGAGATATCCCTGAAAGTTTTGCAAACAGCTGAAATGGAATTATATAAGACGTTAACAATATTTCCACATTCAATCAAAATTCCTCTGAAGGTATGTTTAAACTATAGCGCATACTTTCATAGGCTTGTGTAACTCAAGTAAAGTCAATTCAGTGACGTTTTGAAACACCAAGCATAAAGATATTTGTTTTATTTTTCCAACTTCTAGCTGCTGGCTGCCCTCTGGGATAAAAAAGAACGTGATGCAGAGTACGTTCTTGCAAAATTCGATAAGTATTCCATAATAAACCGCAAATATCTACCCGATGAGAGTGTTGCCTGCGTATTGCCATACATATACAGTTCGTATTTGAAAACAGATCAGGGAATAGATCGGACTGGCTTACATAGAAAAGTTGTAAGCTACTATGGGTATTATTTTATTTACCTTTTTCCATTCAACAAATAATGACAAATATGATTTATTTTTACAGAATTACTGAAGCATTGAAGAATAGAAGAGAGGTTGATATGTTTTCCCTCAGCAATGATTATTATTTCTATCATTGCATTGGATATCATTTACGAGAGTCTGGTTCTTTGAACCTATTTCCCAAATTGTATTTGGACTTTGGATTTTTGGGAGAGAAATTACGTTCTGATGGATTTCCCAATACTATTGGAGATTTGAAATATTTTCGAAATGAAATTACAAGTAAGTGTTGACAAATAAAGCCTGAGAGCTATGCGCCAGAGCTTCCAAACCCGCAAAATAATTCAGCTCAGTTTCTAGAGAGCCTAGATAACTCTGAAAGCCTTTGTTGACTGAAATAGTTTTCATCATGACTCCCCGCGTCCTGCTCTTATCAATCTTTGTCTACCCATACCTATTCTTCCTTCGATTCTACTATGCAGAATCACTTGAAGTAGGTTTGCCCTTCCCCTTCCTTAAAACATGTCCAAGATATTCTAGTTTTCTCCTTTTAACGATAACCACAAGATCTTTCTTTAGGTTTATGCGCCTCAGCACTACTTCGCTTGTTACTCTGTCAATCCCTTGGACAAGCAATATTCATTATAGTCCGAGTTGAAATTTTTCAAGAAACATTTTTTTTACTTGAAGAAACAAAAAATTCTACCAACAATTTTTCTTGGAAAAAATCATAAAAAAATTAATACGTACGAGTACGTACAATTCGGGGTTTCCCCTTTATTATGAAAACATATAGATAAACGCTATCTTTTCACGCTATCTTTTCACTGCCAAAGTTGTACTGAACTATGAAGAGAATGATGAAACCTCGCGTATATCAGGAGACAGTCGAAGTACGTGCGGGAAGCACATTCTGAACTGCTTCACATGCCGACGAGTCGTGTGCTGATCGTGTTGCTGATGTATTTATTTGTGATCTCAGCAAATACTTCGCGTCTTTGGTAGGGTCAGTTGGGGTAAATGTAAAAACGGGGTAATTGTAAACGGCGGTTATTTCATCCCTTCAAAATTAATTGTAGTAGGCCAAGAACAAACAAAAAATCAATTTGAATTGCCGCCATACTGTCGCCGCATTTACTCGCCGGTGACTTTCAAATATCACTGAAAATTTTAGTAGTAAAGAAAACGTCAAATCAATAGCGAATTCTTTCTTGTTTACATTCACCCCATACCGAAGTCCCTAGTGTCGACAGGAATCAAACAGACTGTTTTCATTTACCCCTGGATTTTCAAAATAATTGGGGGAAATGTAAACAACACCGGGGAAAAAGTAAACACCACTCTTTTGCGCTTCATGGCTATTGATCAGCAGTGCAATGATCAGCAGTGCAATTCTTGGTGTTTTTAATAACAATAATAATTTTAGAAAGTTGAAAGGGTGTACCAAAAATGGTTGCTTTACATTTTTTCAAAATTTTGTTTTAAAAAAAGCAGAAAGTGTTTCCATTTATCCCAACTGACCCTATAGATAGACAGTACGGAGCAAGAGGGGTATTTTATATCACTCGCCCCTCGTCAAGATTGATGCTCTCCCGAGTATCCTTAACGTCGTTTTTAACTCTTATAGTCTTCCTTTTTGCCTTAAATTTTAAGATCACAACCACTTCAGAGTAAATTAAATTATTTTTTTAGTAACTGTTAGTTCATATGATTATTAAGTTCGTTTTGTATAATTTGTCTGCAAATATTAAGCCATCATTTAATTCTATGATTTCTGGCTCATTGTTTATAACAAATTTATAGGGTGACCGGATAAGAACAATGAGAAAAGAAATTTAAATAAAATAACAACGGTGTGAGATATCAAATTGATTCTGGCTAATATGTGCGGTGTTATTCCGATAATCGCATTTCGAATGTTGACCTCGATCTCGTCCAAAGTGGTTGGCGTGAGCGTAGCATAGACTAAGGATTTGACGTAGCCCCAGAGAAAATAATCGAGGGATGTCAAGTCGCATGTGGATGCATTGTCTATGGTCGCCCGGCTTCAATTTTTGCGTCACCACAATCTTATACGGATGTAGGTCCAAAATAAGACTGGTTGACTCTCTGGCGATGCCCAATTCGGCTGATAGGCTCCAAATTGACATTTCTGGGTCTTCTTCGATACCGGCCGCTACGATGGCTATGTTTTCTTCACTTCGAACCGATCTCTGTCTGGTTCAAAAGAGTGTACTCAAGCTCAAACTTTTCCACGGTGTGACGAATTGCCTGCGCACTGAAGCCATGATGACGACCGACCTCACGACAAAATTCAGGTTGCGTATTTACAACTGAGCCGGAATTTCGATAATATTTTTTAATAATTTCCACAAGTTCGTGAAGCATCAAACGATGCATGATGAAATGGCACACATTACTAAATATTTTGACAGCTGGATATCATTGGTAATTTTGACAACTGCTGAAACATAACAATTGGAAAAACTATCGTTGCTATCTGGTCACCCTTTACTTTGGATTGCATCTGTTGTTGATTTACGAGAGACAAACCCGTACTGGTCATCAGATAGTCGTATTATTTTCCGCAGTCGGCCATCTAGTATCCGCTCAACGATCTTCATGATGTGTGACATCAGCTTGGCAGCTTGACAGAACGGTAGTTATCGCAGTTTTGCATATCGCATACACATATCTTCCTTTGTGCAAAGGAAGAAAATAACTTTTCCTCCACTGATTAGCCATTGGATCACCGCTCATAAGTTTGGAGATAAGAATCATGAGCCATCTGGAACCGATGTCTCCAACCCCTTTTTTTTGTGAGTATTTGACGGCATTCCTAATTTCTTCGACAGTAATGTCGGATACTTGGTCATGGTTAGGAGCGGCTCTTGGTAAGTATACCCGGGGAAACTGTTTGTTCAGAAGTCTTTCAGAATACTGTCGCCATCTGTGGAGAATTTTGTCGTCTTCCACAAGAAGCTGGCCTTGAGCATTGTTAATGAACCCTTATTCAAGTTGTTTTGTCGAAGATCCTGGGTAGCCTGGTTTCTATTAGACGCCGAAGACACTTTTTGCTTCCACACTTTTTGCTTAAAATTGGGCGCACTTCTTCTTCACCAGACCCAGAGCATCGTAGGATCAAGAGCAATAAACTTGCCGATGAAGCAGCTACCTACGCCTGTCTATGTATTTGAGGTCTTCAGTAAATCAGACGGATATCTCAAAATGTAAAATTACCACCTATATTCGACTGCGACTAGGACATACAGAATCTAAACATTAATATCTGCTAAAAAGGAGTAATCCCCAGATTTGTCCCACTTGTAACACCAACATATTCTTGAAAATTGTACAGCCTTTCACTCATTAAGAAAAAAATGTATTCAAAGAAGTCTCTGTCTACGAAATATTAAAAAAATCCTACCGAAAACAACATACATAAATCAGATACGAGTATAATATAAACGTTTTCAAAGAGCGGAAAGCCCTTGCAGCTATTGCTCATTAAATTTGTATTAGCCCGTAATTTGTAATTACTTGTTAATAAATAATACTTTGGAATCTGGAAAAATTGGTATATGCATTCCATATGAGGATCTGTTAGCGTTCTCTCTCTCAACAAACAATCAAAATTAATGTACGCCTTGAGTTTCTTGTTAGTAGTACTCGTACTATTACATAAGTTCAATTTCTGTTCACTCTGGGCCAGAAATCGCCGATCAATATGCACTTTGAAGTGTGAAAGACATTGTTGTCTGCATTGAGATAAAAATTTCTCAAACAAACATGAGTAGTCTAACATCAAAAGTTTCATGAGAAAAAACAAACAGAGATTTCTGTCGGTTGTTTTCTCATATAACTTCTGAATTATTAAACAGATTTTAGTGAAGTTATTTGTTGTTTAGAGGACACAATTTTGGCTGGGCATTAATTTATTGCAGATATTCCTCCACTACTCTTTTCAAGTTTTCAATGTCACATGTCTGTAACCTTCTACAACACTTCTTAAAAAAAAATGTCTGCGAATTTTACTTGTACTGAACCCTCTTCTATTTCTCTCCTAAATGACTCTATTTTTCATAAGCAAATATATATTAAAATTGAAATGTATAATTTTCTGAGGCGAAATACGATTTCAGAGAAATCATTTAACTTTTCAAAATGTAATTTTGCTAGAATTTGAAAATCTTTGTCTACAAGCAATGTACAATCATTTTATTGCAATCGTGAACTTTGGATTTTCCTCGTTTGTTCCATATTCATTGAAAAGAAATATTTCGAAACCACCTTGGTACAATAAATAAATAATCCATTTGAAAAATTTAAAAAATAAGGCTTATAAACGTTTTAAAGTTTCTATCAAGAATGTGCAAAACGGTCTTGGGTGCCCCAGACCAGATATGGGCGTTATATTCCAGCTTAGGGCGGATGAATGCCTTTTAAATTGAGGCCAGATCAGACGGGGTAAAATATTTCTTTCACCGTTTAAGGAATCCTAGACATTTTGCAGCATTTTTGGCGACCTCGAATATGTGATCGTTCCATCGAAAATGGTTATTAATACACATACAGAGAATGGCAAGTCTTTCGGTTTCAATGATGCAAGTACCATCCATGGATAATGGTTGAGGGTTTTGGTTTCGCTTGAGAGACAGAAGACAGCATTGTATTTTGGAAGCATTAAATTCCACTCTGTTGGTTGAACCCCATTTAATTATGCTGTCCAGGTCGGAATTTAATGTGTTTAACATACGTTGCCGTTCCCCTTCTACGGCCGAAGAGCAAGGACGTGAGTTAGGGAACGAATATGAAAAACTGAGTGTACTGTCATCAGCGACGGAATGGATTGGATTAGAAGTTGCAGACAAGAGATCATTTATAAAAACAAGAAAGAGAGTCGGAGACAAAACAGAGCCTTGAGGAACACCAGCATTTATTTGGTGAATTGCAGACTTGAAGCCGTCCAAAACAACTTGTATTGAACGCCCCGAAAGATAATTTCTATTCCATTGAAGAAGAGACTCATCGATGGCATATGCACGCATTTTCGACAAAAGAGCCTGATGCCAAACTCTGTCAAATGCCTTTGAAATATCAAGCGCAACCATCTTGGTTTCGCCGAAGTGATGGAGAGATTGGTTCCACTTCTCGGTGAGATATGCCATCAAATCACCAGTGGACCTGTTGCTACGAAAACCATACTGGCGGTCATTAAGGAGTTTTCGTGAATCGAGATATTTCATAAGCTGACGATTTATCAGCGTTTCCATGACCTTGGAAAGAAGGGACGTAAGTGCAATGGGTCGGTAATTGGACGGGGAGGAAGATTCGCCTTTTTTAGGGACGGGCTGGACAAATGCTGTTTTCCATCTACTCGGAAAGAGCCCTGAAAAGTAGGATAGACAGAAAAGCTTACGCAGAGGTTTTGCCAGCGTAGAAGAACACCTCTTCAGAACTATGGGGGGGATACCATCTGGACCAGCGGATTTGTGTATGTTAAGACCTTTGAATACTCCTGCAACTGTACGAGTGCGAAAGTGGACTTGTCCCATGGAAAATTTGACGCTCTCAAATACAGGTGGAGACGAAGCATTATCTGGCAGCGTGGAGTTCGCTGCAAAGTGAGCAGCAAGCAGATTAGCTTTGTCTAAGGAGCTGACAGCTGGTATGTCATTGTAAATGAGCGTGGGGATGGCAGACGAGGCAGAATTTTTAATATTTAACTTTGGGACATTGTAGGATTTTTTGCCTCAATTTTTGGTCATATAAGAATTTTACACGTCGAATGTGGGCATTGCAGTCTTTTCTGGCTTGTTTAAACTTCTTTCGGTTTTCCTCAGATTTGTTGGCTTTATAAGACCGAAAACTTACTTCTTTCAACCTGATAGCCTCTTTACAGCTCTGGTCAAACCACGAGTTTGCCTTAGGTTTAATGCTCTTTATTCTGTTAGGAATAAAGTCATTCATACCTAAGAGTATGGTGTTAGTGATCATATCAGCAGCGGCATCCACGTCGCTATCGAGGAAGCATAGCGACCAGTTAAAACTCCTAAAGAAGCTATTGAGGCCGCTCCAGTTGGCTTTCTCGTATTGCCATACTTTTCTTTTAGGAGTTTTTTCTTTAACTGAGTGGTCGAAGTACGAGAGTTTAGCTGATACAATATTATGGTTAGACCGACCTAGAGGCGCTAAAACGTCAATAGTGTATTTATCAGGGTGCGAAGTAAGAAACAAGTCCAAAGTGTTGGCGGAATGACTTTCAATGTCCGGTATACGTGTAGGCTCATTTACAAGCTGAGTCAAATTGTTTACCTCAGCGAAAAGTTCAACATACCTTCCTTCGGGTGTTGTCTGTCCAGAATGTTGAAGCCAATCCGAATTGTGTATATTGAAATCGCCCGCAATGACGATTTCAGTATGAGGGTACAAGGAGACAATTCGAGTGATGGAATCGGACAGCGCATCAAATTCGTCAAAAGTTGAGTTGCTGTCCGCACTAGGGCTTCTATAAATAAAGCAGTAGTGAATTATTTGCTTACGGACGGTAAATTTTCGCCATATGAAATTAAATTCCGGGTTGGAACAGTGGCCATACTGTGGTGGAACTTGGTAAGCAATATCACTACGGACGTAAATGGCGAGGCCACGGTGGGGAAAGAATAATAACACTAAGTTATATCCAGGCAGTTTCAAATCGGAAGATTCTTCTACTACCTGTGTTTCGCTTAGTGCCAGAACAGCTGGTTTATGGGAATGGGTTCAATTATGGACATAACCCTTGCGAGCAACCCCATCCTGAGAACAATGGTCAGTGAGGAATACTCACACAGCGATCGTTAGGTGATAATAATGAAAATCAAAGAAGAGAAACCAGCCAAGCTCCCAAAACTTACGGGCCCAAAATGGAATGATAGATGATTCGATAAGCACACATTCGAAAAGATCCTCAACGGTGACTTAACTCTAAGTGGCGAACGATTTTAGTAACAGAAAGCTGAGGTATAATACCGATGAAGGGGTAAAATACTACAACGTCACTGCGGGAGTCCCACAGGGACATATAGACTCTGAGCACTACGGACAATCAGCGGCTTTCGAACCATCTCAGACGAGGTCGCCTTTGTTATAGCTGCAATAGTCCCCATCGACATCCTCGCAGACGAGAAGTTTAGAATATACGATAGAAGAACACTGAACCAACACGATGTCAATGGCATCAAGATAATCCAAATGAAAGAAAATGCAGCATCAGCAGCTATGTGGCAAACTCGTTGGGCTAATACAACAAAAGGCAGATGGAGATATAAGCTAATACCGACAATCCAAGACTGGATAAGTCGAAAACATGGGGAATGCAACTATCACCTTACACAGTCCCTGTCTGTCACCTGTACCTGTCTATCACCTACGACAGTTCACCATCCTGCCCCGAATGCCCGGACGAAGATGAAGATATGGAGCACTCAGTCTTACTTTGCATACGCTTCACGGCATGAAGAACTACTCTGCCCATATGTTACGGTCGAAAGAGAATTGGATGGCAATATGTAATTTCGTAACAACTCTTCAAAATAAGCTGCGGCGAATAGAAAAGCTAAGACGAGCAACAGAAGCATCAGAAGCAACAGAAGCGACAGGAGCATCAGAAGCAGCTGACACAAGACGCATAGCATGATTTGCTAACCAACCCTGCGAAGTGCTAGAAGAGTGCTGGGTGTGGTTTAGTATGCTTCGATTATACCAACAAAATCCAAACACCTAGATTATTTGCACGTTTTCGAAGGTGATGACATGATTAATTGGATTTCATGTATTACACATATAATCTACAATCAGCAGATATCAATTCTTATCAGTTTTAAATGGAATGGGTTCAATTATGAAAGTTTAACTAGAAATAATAGTCCCGCGTTTGACTTTGAAGAATCCAGAACAACTCTCTCTGCTCCTTAAGACTTATTTGTATCTCTTTTATATAGTATACGTAATGAGTAATCATAGTAGAAGTTGTGAAATAAAGATCGCTATCCGAGATGTTCTTCCAAAATTCTTTTCGCATTTCGCTAAAGACTTTAGTTTTTACGATGTCAAGGATATGGTTAAACACCTCTTCAGTGAAGAAGAATTGCGAATAATACTTTCTGAGGTAAGTTAAACTATCTACCATGCTTATAGGATTTTGGCAGAGAACTACAATACATATGTGTATCCCTTAGACGGATGAGGAAAAGCAAATTATGCAACTATTTTGGATTCTGTACGATAGTGAGCATCACACGGAGGAATTCCTTAAAATCATCAAATTGTGGTACTGGTGGTTGAGTGATAAAGTATTTGAAGAACGAGAAATTATCCCATCGAGAGACACCGAAAAGTATAAGTATGCTGCGCGGGCATTACGCAGTGATTTCCAAAAGCATTTGGACTTTAATGTTCACCGAATGGAATATGTAAGTAAATTTATTTCTGGTATGTCTTTGTTTAGAAATTATTGTACTGGATATGTTCCTTATAATCAATATCTCTTTTCCTTTCCGAATAAATTAAATGTAAGATACGTAATGAAGCGTGCGGGCAGTATGCGCGTTTGTTGTTTTTGCTGACGACCTCCCCAACATTCCCAACAATAGACCAGTCTTCTTAGATATTTCAGAAAAAAAATTTCATAAAAGTAAGGGAATTTGTTCGCATATTTTCCCTAGTCTTGTCATTCCCTGATGTCATTCTATTGGTGCGCAACTAAGTTCTCAATGTCAATAGATGGCTCCAGCAGTAAGTGCTGGTCGATTTTGTCATATCCAAAACGTCATGAACCGAGCTTAGACATATGGTAAACAAACACTTTTGACACATTAGTAATTTTGTTTTAACGTCATATACTCGTACTTTTGGTTGTGCGAAAATGTCTGATTTTGTGCCAAATAATCGCCATTTGCGGGAAGTGCTGATTTTCTTCTTTCATTCGAAGAAAACGGCGGGTTGAAGCGCATCGAGAATTCCAAAAAGAGTACGGAGATGCTGCTCTATGTGAAACAACGTGCCGTGATTGGTTCCATCGCTTCAAAGACGACCGTCCGCGTGAAGGAAGGCCAAAATCCTTCGAAGACGCTGAATTGGAGGCATTGCTCCACGAGGATCCGTGCCAAATGCAAGAACAGCTTGCTTCAGCATTAGGAGTTACCCGTCAAGCCATTTCCAAACGATTGCATGCATTCGGAATGATTCAAAACCAAGGAACTTGGGTTCCTTATAATTTGAAGCCAAGGGACGTTGAGCGCAGTTTTTCGCCTGTGAACAACTGCTCCAGTGGCAAAAAAAGGAAGGGTTTTCTTCATCACATCGTGACGGGTGATGAAAAATGGATTCATTACAGCAACCTAAAGGAAAGAAAGTCATGGGGCTGTCCGGTCATGCTTCTACTTCGTCGGCTCGGCCGAATATTCACGCTGCGAAGATTATGCTATGTATTTGGTGGGACCAGGTTGGTGTCATTTATTATGAACAATAGTCCCCATCGACATCCTCGCAGACGAGAAGTTTAGAATATACGATAGAAGAACACTGAACCAACACGATGTCAATGGCATCAAGATAATCCAAATGAAAGAAAATGCAGCATCAGCAGCTATGTGGCAAACTCGTTGGGCTAATACAACAAAAGGCAGATGGAGATATAAGCTAATACCGACAATCCAAGACTGGATAAGTCGAAAACATGGGGAATGCAACTATCACCTTACACAGTCCCTGTCTGTCACCTGTACCTGTCTATCACCTACGACAGTTCACCATCCTGCCCCGAATGCCCGGACGAAGATGAAGATATGGAGCACTCAGTCTTACTTTGCATACGCTTCACGGCATGAAGAACTACTCTGCCCATATGTTACGGTCGAAAGAGAATTGGATGGCAATATGTAATTTCGTAACAACTCTTCAAAATAAGCTGCGGCGAATAGAAAAGCTAAGACGAGCAACAGAAGCATCAGAAGCAACAGAAGCGACAGGAGCATCAGAAGCAGCTGACACAAGACGCATAGCATGATTTGCTAACCAACCCTGCGAAGTGCTAGAAGAGTGCTGGGTTTGGTTTAGTATGCTTCGATTATACCAACAAAATCCAAACACCTAGATTATTTGCACGTTTTCGGTGATGACATAATTAATTGGATTTCATGTATTACACACATTACACATCTACAATCAGCAAATATCAATTCTTATCAGTTTAAAATTTTTTTTTTAACTAGAAATAATAGTCTCGCGATTGACTTTGAAGAATCCAGAACAACTCTCTCTGCTCCTTAAGACTTATTTGTATCACTTTTATATAGTATACGTAATGAGTAATCATAGTAGAAGTTGTGAAATAAAGATCGCTCTCCGAGATGTTCTTCCAAAATTCTTTTCGCATTTCGCTAAAGACTTTAGTTTTTACGATGTCAAGGATATGGTTAAACACCTCTTCAGTGAAGAAGAATTGCGAATAATACTTTCTGAGGTAAGTTAAACTATCTACCATGCTTATAGGATTTTGGCAGAGAACTACAATACATATGTGTATCCCTTAGACGGATGAGGAAAAGCAAATTATGCAACTATTTTGGATTCTGTACGATAGTGAGCATCACACGGAGGAATTCCTTAAAATCATCAAATTGTGGTACTCGTGGTTGAGTGATAAAGTATTTGAAGAACGAGAAATAATCCCATCGAGAGACACCGAAATTGTTTAGAAATTATTGTACTGGATATGTTCCTTATAATCAATATCTCTTTTCCTTTCCGAATAAATTAAATGTAAGATACGTAATGAAGCGTGCGGGCAGTATGCGCGTTTGTTGTTTTTGCTGACGACCTCCCCAACATTCCCAACAATAGACCAGTCTTCTTAGATATTTCAGAAAAAAAATTTCATAAAAGTAAGGGAATTTGTTCGCATATTTTCCCTAGTCTTGTCATTCCCTGATGTCATACTATTGGTGCGCAACTAAGTTCTCAATGTCAATAGATGGCTCCAGCAGTAAGTGCTGGTCGATTTTGTCATATCCAAAACGTCATGAACCGAGCTTAGACATATGGTAAACAAACACTTTTGACACATTAGTGATTTTGTTTTAACGTCATATACTCGTACTTTTGGTTGTGCGAAAATGTCTGATTTTGTGCCAAATAATCGCCATTTGCGGGAAGTGCTGATTTTCTTCTTTCATTCGAAGAAAACGGCGGGTTGAAGCGCATCGAGAATTCCAAAAAGAGTACGGAGATGCTGCTCTATGTGAAACAACGTGCCGTGATTGGTTCCATCGCTTCAAAGACGACCGTCCGCGTGAAGGAAGGCCAAAATCCTTCGAAGACGCTGAATTGGAGGCATTGCTCCACGAGGATCCGTGCCAAATGCAAGAACAGCTTGCTTCAGCATTAGGAGTTACCCGTCAAGCCATTTCCAAACGATTGCATGCATTCGGAATGATTCAAAACCAAGGAACTTGGGTTCCTTATAATTTGAAGCCAAGGGACGTTGAGCGCAGTTTTTCGCCTGTGAACAACTGCTCCAGTGGCAAAAAAAGGAAGGGTTTTCTTCATCACATCGTGACGGGTGATGAAAAATGGATTCATTACAGCAACCTAAAGGAAAGAAAGTCATGGGGCTGTCCGGTCATGCTTCTACTTCGTCGGCTCGGCCGAATATTCACGCTGCGAAGATTATGCTATGTATTTGGTGGGACCAGGTTGGTGTCATTTATTATGAACTGTTGACACCCAACGAAACCATCACTGGGGAACAGTATCGACTTCAATTGATGCGATTGAGTCGAGCACTGCGCTAAAAACGGCCACAATACGAGCAGGGGCACGAAAAAGTGATTCTACAGCATGACAACGCTCGGCCTTACGTTGCCAAACCCGTTGAAACCTACCTGGAAATGTTCATATGGGAATTCCTACCCCACACGCCATATTCCCCAGATATTGCGCCATCCGATTATTACTTGTTCTGTTCGATGGCATATGGTCTGGCTGATCAGCAGTTCCGCTCATATGGAGACATCAAAAAATGGCTTGATTCGTGAATAGCCTTAAGAGATGAACACTTTTACCGTAACGGTATTCGAGCTCTGCCAGAAAGATGGGAAAAAGTTGTAGCTAGCGATGGACAATACTTTGAATGATTCATTTGTAACCATTTTTTCACAATAAATTTGCATTTTCATCAAAAAAAACAGCGAGAACTTAGTTGCGCACCTAATACAAGTGTTAAAAGTTTCACCTCCACCTGGAGCTGATAATGTACGAGTATTTCGAAAAATTAATTTATGCATTTTAAGTAACACTTTTTCTAACAAACATACTTTTAGGTTAGGGGGCATAGTGGAACTAAATCAGTTTAGATTTATAAACGGGAAAATATCTGAACACTTGTGTCACTGCGGTTTTTTTTTAGTAGCTTATTGTACCGTATCTCATAAATTCTTCACATCGTATCTACTTTATGTAACGGTTCACTAAGAGTTAGACAAAGTTATTAAACTTTTTATGCAACAGTTTAAGCAATAGTCGTTTGGTGTAGACTTGTTGTTGCTTATCGTCTGTGTGGTCATATTCAGCTCGTTGATATCCCGTGTTGGAAATATGCCTTCCGTAAGGCCTCATCGATTAATTTGATAATTTTTGATAATTTGCTGGTCTGACTTACGTCAATTGTTCGCATTAAGTATTTAATTTAATTTTAATTTTGATATTTTATCAGATTATTAAAGCATTTTTATACCCTTATAATTCATATAATTTATTCATTATAGTCTCACACAGTAAGATATAAATCTTTTAAAATAGTAGCGTAGAATTAAAAACAAATAAAATTTAAAATTAAGTTAATTAAAATAAATATATAAACAATAGTGTGGTATTTTTACCCACTAAAAAAAAGATTAAATCGTGTCAGGTATCTTTCCATCGAAAGTTCCTGTTTTCTTTGTAGAGGGAGCATTAAATTTCGCTCATCTAGAATTTGTAGAACTGCATTGTTCACGTGCCATTCTATTCGGTTTTCGTGTTTTCGCAGAAAGTTTTTAATTTCAGGTTCCACAGTGGCAATTCTGAGATGTCTGTGGATATCGTACTTTCTTATGTACCACGGTGCGCTCACAATTTTTCTCAGCGTTTTATTGTCAAAAGTTTGTAAAATATTGTAATTTTTTTCAACCCCAAAATTGTATATCATATGTCCACATCGGTTGAAAAAGGAATTCGAATGGAATTGACAAAGTGTCACATTAGTGTAATCTGCAAATGAACTTAATGTGGTGCCATCTTGCGGTATATCATGAGTATACAACAGATAAAGAGCGGACCTAGAACACTTCCTTGCTGTATCCCAGCCGATATTTCTTTAAATTCTGAATTATCGATACCGTGTTTGACATGGAAGAGTCTATTCACGGGATATAACTCCAAAATGGCATATAAATGTCTTGGCAAAACTTGTCGCAATTTGAACTTTAAGCCTTCGTGCCACCTTATCAAAGGCGTGAGAAACGTCTAGAAATACGCTTGCGCAAATCCTCTTTTCTTCAAAAGATTTTTCAATTACATCGGTTATTCTACGAGTATGCACTTGGTCAATTGTACAATACTTACATCTAAATATGAACTGATGATCTGTAACGGGCTGCAACCGACTGAGCAATATCCTTTCGAAGACTTTAGATATGTATTATCGGACTAACTTTGTTTCATTTGGCGGTTTACCGGGTTTTGGAACCATTATAACTTCCGCGATTTCCCATTAACTTGGAACATACTTTAGTCTAAGAGCAGCGCTTATAATATACAAAAGTTTAATTACCGCTTTCCTAGGTAATTCAATTTCTTTATTTTCTGTTTGAGTTCAACTAGCTTTGCACTTGCTATTGTATAGTGTATAGTATAGCCAAGTGTTATGTCCCGTGTGGTTAACCACCGAACGGTTTAAACGTTTCTTCCAGGTGGACTGCAAAAATTCCCGTAATAATTTTTTATTTTTTTTTTTGATTGGATTGACTTGGATCTGTGGTTTCTTAATGCCCTTAAAGACTTTCCAAAGCGAATAATTAAAATCTTTTTCCGCTGTTAGATTTTCAAGATACATTCCTGTTGCACGATTTTTAAAATCTTTTATCTCTTTTGTTTTCAATAAGTTACACAAACGATTTACATGTGCTTTATGTTGTGGGAAACGAGTTTGTTGCCATTTTATCGCACTTTCTTTTTTTCTTTTACCAATTCTTTTATTTCCGGAGGATATTTTAAAGCATAATTTTCTTCCTCTTTTGTCAGTGCTGGAGTATTACTCCAGGCGGCACACAGCAAGATTTCACTAAGGCGATCGACTTCAATTCCTAGTTCGTAGGGCGTTTTAAGTGATACACTCAGATCTATATTTTCTTTAATATCTTTCTGAAAGTCTTCCCAATTAGTTTTACAGTTAGTAAATCTGGCTGGTACCTCTTTTCTAATCAGGGTTTCACTCATCATTAGAATGACTGGAGAATCAGAGGACGGATCATAGCTCTCTTCATCTTGTACTCAATTGCGAGGCATTTCTTTTACGACGAAGACGACAATCAGGTAGGGTATTTTGTTGGTATCAGTTATCCAGTAAGTAGGTTTACCCGTCAAGTGAAATTCACAGCTAGTTCTGTCACTAAGGGCTATTTAAACTCGAAGCAGACTCATTTCGAGTTTTTTCTTTAAAGGCTTTGTTTTCTGCCTTTAATGCACCTATAGGGTGACCAGATAAGAACGATAGGGAAATAAATTTAAATCAAACAACAACGGTGTGAGACATCAAATTGATTCTGGCTTTATTTTGAAGCCCCATTCGTGCCATTATGTATGGAATAGCACATCATTTAAATGACTGCCACGGCTTCGCTGGCAGTACTTCAAGCGGTCGGTCCAATTATTGATGACACGGTCGAATATGTGCGGCGTTATTGCGGCGAATGTTGGCCTCGAGCTCGTCCAAAGTGGTTGGCTTGTTAGCATATACTAAGGACATGACGTAGCCCCGAAGAAAATAGTCGAAGGGTGTCAAGTCGCATGATCGCGGCGGACAATTGATGAACGTCGCCAAATTTCTCTTTTCCTACTTTCGAGCATTGCGTCGCTTGTATTCCATCTAGCGCCGTCTTGTTGGAACCACAGCTCAGATATATCGATGTTGACGAGCTCTGGCCACAGAAAGTAGGTTAACATCGCTCTATACCGAGGACCATTGACGGTAACGGTGTCTCCTTCCTCATTTCGAAAGAAATAAGGTCCGATGGCACCAAACAGTCAATCTTTGTGGATGCATTGATGCTTGGTCGAACACTCGTGGATTGTGGTCGCTCCAATAATGGCAATTTTGCTAGTTTGCATAGCCGCTGAGCCAAAAATGGGCCTCGTCCGAGAAGATGATTTTTTGGGCAGAATCCGGATCCCCGGCCAACATTTCCAGCGCACAATTAGCAAACTCACGGCATTGTCGTCTGGCTTCAATTCTTGCGCCACCACAATCTTATACGGATGTAGGTCCAAATCCAACCGCAAAATAAGCCTGGTTGACTCTCTGGCGATGCCCAATTCGGCTGATCGGCTCCAAATCAACATTTCTGGGTCTTCTTCGATACTGGCCGCTACGGTGGCTATGTTTTATTCACTTCGCACCGATCTCTGTCTGGTTGGTGGCTTAAGGTCCAGGTATAAGCAAGTATCTTGCTAACATTTTCAGTCAGCATTAGGGATTTGAACAGAACTTTAATGAAAACAAACCAATGTTTGTAAGTGCGTGTAATTAAATAAGGAAGTTACAAGATGTTGCTTGTCAACTGCAAATGCATGTCGCCTATTCTACCCATGTTTTTAAGAATAAACCACAGAGGCCAGAACACTTTTCGTCAGTCTTCAGGTAAATAATGGGCTTTATTCCGAAATTAGATTCGAATCGAAAGTTATCCGAATTCATACAACTGTTATAGTTTGCGGACAAATGTAAAGCTACTTCTAACTTGTTAAGGTATCAGCATACCACATTTAAAGCTATCGTAAAGCACTATAAGTTCCTTTGATAATCATTGTTTTATTGTCTTCTTCTAATTTCAGTATTGGTCAATCCGTTCGGCATTGAAAGAAATTATACCGTATAATTACCTTGTGCTGAGCGGTGAACTAGGTGCTGGTAAAAAATGGCTTGTTGTCGATGTATGCTCCGAATACGACATCATGAAAGCCATGGGATTCAATATATTCTGGATTGATGTGCGAAATTGCACTAGTAGGGAAGAAGACTTTAGGGCCTTGCAACAATTCCGATTGCTTATCGGTGAAGGCGATTCTACAACGACATGGCGCCCATCAACTGAATTTGATGATATCGATAACAAAATCCTTCATCTACAACAGTACATTCGCGATCGTTTACAACAGGACGATTTTAAAGACTGTCTTTTGGTTCTGTCCGATGTACAGAACTCCAAGACTTGGAAAACGTTCAATTTGGGTTGTAAAATTCTAATCATAACAAGAAATAGGAGAATTGCTAATTCCTTGTCAGAGACTACTAGTAAACATATCTCTATCGATACTGGACTCACTACGTCCGAATGCTTTCAGTTATTTGAGAAAGTGCTGCGAATGAATCGTGAAAAATTTCCCAAGGATGCTACTGATATATTTATTCAGAGTAGTGGGCAACCGTATTTGTTAACCATAATTGCTAATAATCTGAAACCGAATGAGCAGCGCAACTGGACAGAGTGGAGAAGAAATTTGCAGAACTTACAGTAAGATTGCTATTGCAATCATTAAATCAGATTAATTTACTAAAATTAATTGTAAACTTTTAGGATAACTGACAACAAGTTTACGATGATTGTGGAGATATCCCTGAAAGTTTTGCAAACAGCTGAAATGGAATTATATAAGACGTTAACAATATTTCCACATTCAATCAAAATTCCTCTGAAGGTATGTTTAAACTATAGCGCATACTTTCATAGGCTTGTGTAACTCAAGTAAAGTCAATTCAGTGACGTTTTGAAACACCAAGCATAAAGATATTTGTTTTATTTTTCCAACTTCTAGCTGCTGGCTGCCCTCTGGGATAAAAAAGAACGTGATGCAGAGTACGTTCTTGCAAAATTCGATAAGTATTCCATAATAAACCGCAAATATCTACCCGATGAGAGTGTTGCCTGCGTATTGCCATACATATACAGTTCGTATTTGAAAACAGATCAGGGAATAGATCGGACTGGCTTACATAGAAAAGTTGTAAGCTACTATGGGTATTATTTTATTTACCTTTTTCCATTCAACAAATAATGACAAATATGATTTATTTTTACAGAATTACTGAAGCATTGAAGAATAGAAGAGAGGTTGATATGTTTTCCCTCAGCAATGATTATTATTTCTATCATTGCATTGGATATCATTTACGAGAGTCTGGTTCCTTGAACCTATTTCCCAAATTGTATTTGGACTTTGGATTTTTGGGAGAGAAATTACGTTCTGATGGATTTCCCAATACTATTGGAGATTTGAAATATTTTCGAAATGAAATTACAAGTAAGTGTTGACAAATAAAGCCTGAGAGCTATGCGCCAGACCTTTTAAACCGGCAAAATAATTGAACGCAGTTTGTAGCCAGCCTAGATAACTCTAAAAGCCTTTGTTGACTGAAATAGTTTTCATCATGACTCCCCGCGTCCTGCTCTTATCAATCTTTGTCTACCCATACCTATTCTTCCTTCGATTCTACTATGCAGAATCACTTGAAGTAGGTTTGCCCTTCCCCTTCCTTAAAACATGTCCAAGATATTCTAGTTTTCTCCTTTTAACGATAACCACAAGATCTTTCTTTAGGTTTATGCGCCTCAGCACTACTTCGCTTGTTACTCTGTCAATCCCTTGGACAAGCAATACCTCGCATAGTCCGGCTTCGATTAGTCTGGTTTCATTATAGTCCGAGTTGAAATTTTTCATGAAACATTTTTTTTACTTGAAGAAACAAAAATATGAAAGCATATAGATAAACGCTATCTTTTCACGCTATCTTTTCACTGCCAAAGTTGTACTGAACTATGAAGAGAATGATGAAACCTCGCGTATATCAGGAGACAGTCGAAGTACGTGCGGGAATGTGCTTACGGAGCACATTCTGAACTGCTTCACATGCCGACGAGTCGTGTGCTGATCGTGTTGCTGATGTATTTATTTGTGATCTCAGCAAATACTTCGCGTCTTTGGTAGGGTCAGTTGGGGTAAATGTAAAAACGGGGTAATTGTAAACGGCGGTTATTTCATCCCTTCAAAATTAATTGTAGTAGGCCAAGAACAAACAAAAAATCAATTTGAATTGCCGCCATACTGTCGCCGCATTTACTCGCCGGTGACTTTCAAATATCACTGAAAATTTTAGTAGTAAAGAAAACGTCAAATCAATAGCGAATTCTTTCTTGTTTACATTCACCCCATACCGAAGTCCCTAGTGTCGACAGGAATCAAACAGACTGTTTTCATTTACCCCTGGATTTTCAAAATAATTGGGGGAAATGTAAATAACACCGGGGAAAAAGTAAACACCACTCTTTTGCGCTTCATGGCTATTGATCAGCAGTGCAATGATCAGCAGTGCAATTCTTGGTGTTTTTAATAACAATAATAATTTTAGAAAGTTGAAAGGGTGTACCAAAAATGGTTGCTTTACATTTTTTCAAAATTTTGTTTTAAAAAAAGCAGAAAGTGTTTCCATTTATCCCAACTGACCCTATAGATAGACAGTACGGAGCAAGAGGGGTATTTTATATCACTCGCCCCTCGTCAAGATTGATGCTCTCCCGAGTATCCTTAACGTCGTTTTTAACTCTTATAGTCTTCCTTTTTGCCTTAAATTTTAAGATCACAACCACTTCAGAGTAAATTAAATTATTTTTTTAATAACTGTTAGTTCATATGATTATTAAGTTCGTTTTGTATAATTTGTCTGCAAATATTAAGCCATCATTTAATTCTATGATTTCTGGCTCATTGTTTATAACAAATTTATAGGGTGACCGGATAAGAACAATGAGAAAAGAAATTTAAATAAAATAACAACGGTGTGAGATATCAAATTGATTCTGGCTAATATGTGCGGTGTTATTCCGATAATCGCATTTCGAATGTTGACCTCGATCTCGTCCAAAGTGGTTGGCGTGAGCGTAGCATAGACTAAGGATTTGACGTAGCCCCAGAGAAAATAATCGAGGGATGTCAAGTCGCATGTGGATGCATTGTCTATGGTCGCCCGGCTTCAATTTTTGCGTCACCACAATCTTATACGGATGTAGGTCCAAAATAAGACTGGTTGACTCTCTGGCGATGCCCAATTCGGCTGATAGGCTCCAAATTGACATTTCTGGGTCTTCTTCGATACCGGCCGCTACGATGGCTATGTTTTCTTCACTTCGAACCGATCTCTGTCTGGTTCAAAAGAGTGTACTCAAGCTCAAACTTTTCCACGGTGTGACGAATTGCCTGCGCACTGAAGCCATGATGACGACCGACCTCACGACAAAATTCAGGTTGCGTATTTACAACTGAGCCGGAATTTCGATAATATTTTTTAATAATTTCCACAAGTTCGTGAAGCATCAAACGATGCATGATGAAATGGCACACATTACTAAATATTTTGACAGCTGGATATCATTGGTAATTTTGACAACTGCTGAAACATAACAATTGGAAAAACTATCGTTGCTATCTGGTCACCCTTTACTTTGGATTGCATCTGTTGTTGATTTACGAGAGACAAACCCGTACTGGTCATCAGATAGTCGTATTATTTTCCGCAGTCGGCCATCTAGTATCCGCTCAACGATCTTCATGATGTGTGACATCAGCTTGGCAGCTTGACAGAACGGTAGTTATCGCAGTTTTGCATATCGCATACACATATCTTCCTTTGTGCAAAGGAAGAAAATAACTTTTCCTCCACTGATTAGCCATTGGATCACCGCTCATAAGTTTGGAGATAAGAATCATGAGCCATCTGGAACCGATGTCTCCAACCCCTTTTTTTTGTGAGTATTTGACGGCATTCCTAATTTCTTCGACAGTAATGTCGGATACTTGGTCATGGTTAGGAGCGGCTCTTGGTAAGTATACCCGGGGAAACTGTTTGTTCAGAAGTCTTTCAGAATACTGTCGCCATCTGTGGAGAATTTTGTCGTCTTCCACAAGAAGCTGGCCTTGAGCATTGTTAATGAACCCTTATTCAAGTTGTTTTGTCGAAGATCCTGGGTAGCCTGGTTTCTATTAGACGCCGAAGACACTTTTTGCTTCCACACTTTTTGCTTAAAATTGGGCGCACTTCTTCTTCACCAGACCCAGAGCATCGTAGGATCAAGAGCAATAAACTTGCCGATGAAGCAGCTACCTACGCCTGTCTATGTATTTGAGGTCTTCAGTAAATCAGACGGATATCTCAAAATGTAAAATTACCACCTATATTCGACTGCGACTAGGACATACAGAATCTAAACATTAATATCTGCTAAAAAGGAGTAATCCCCAGATTTGTCCCACTTGTAACACCAACATATTCTTGAAAATTGTACAGCCTTTCACTCATTAAGAAAAAAATGTATTCAAAGAAGTCTCTGTCTACGAAATATTAAAAAAATCCTACCGAAAACAACATACATAAATCAGATACGAGTATAATATAAACGTTTTCAAAGAGCGGAAAGCCCTTGCAGCTATTGCTCATTAAATTTGTATTAGCCCGTAATTTGTAATTACTTGTTAATAAATAATACTTTGGAATCTGGAAAAATTGGTATATGCATTCCATATGAGGATCTGTTAGCGTTCTCTCTCTCAACAAACAATCAAAATTAATGTACGCCTTGAGTTTCTTGTTAGTAGTACGAGTACTATCACATAAGTTCAATTTCTGTTCACTCTGGGCCAGAAATCGCCGATCAATATGCACTTTGAAGTGTGAAAGACATTGTTGTCTGCATTGAGATAAAAATTTCTCAAACAAACATGAGTAGTCCATTCTAAAAGTAGTAGTCTAACATCAAAAGTTTCATGAGAAAAAACAAACAGAGATTTCTGTCGGTTGTTTTCTCATATAACTTCTGAATTATTAAACAGATTTTAGTGAAGTTATTTGTTGTTTAGAGGACACAATTTTGGCTGGGCATTAATTTATTGCAGATATTCCTCCACTACTCTTTTCAAGTTTTCAATGTCACATGTCTGTAACCTTCTACAACACTTCTTAAAAAAAAATGTCTGCGAATTTTACTTGTACTGAACCCTCTTCTATTTCTCTCCTAAATGACTCTATTTTTCATAAGCAAATATATATTAAAATTGAAATGTATAATTTTCTGAGGCGGAATACGATTTCAGAGAAATCATTTAACTTTTCAAAATGTAATTTTGCTAGAATTTGAAAATCTTTGTCTACAAGCAATGTACAATCATTTTATTGCAATCGTGAACTTTGGATTTTCCTCGTTTGTTCCATATTCATTGAAAAGAAATATTTCGAAACCACCTTGGTACAATAAATAAATAATCCATTTGAAAAATTAAAAAATAAGGCTTATAAACGTTTTAAAGTTTCGGGAAATCAAGATAACAAAGATATGTTTTGCAAGTTACGAAAGGACTTCACTGTCTTTAGTAAATTCTTATACACTAAATATATTAATTCTATTGAAAATAAATTGAAATATGATTCGAAACATTTATAAAACATAAGAGACGCTCTTGGGTTGCCCAAAACAATGATTTATAATAGTGTTGAATCAAACTATGATCTTGTAACAGTTGATATATTTGCGAAATTTTTTGAATCTGTTTTTTTCAAATTGTAATGCACCCAGCAGTTTTGTACCGAATTCAATATCCAAGATTGATTTCGGATTTCTGGTTTTGGATGTTTATGTAAATATTTAATGCATCTCTTTCATCAGGCATTTTTCTCGAAAATTGGAAAATTTCGTTTTTGCTACCCATTTTTAAATCTGGATCTAAGAATGACATCGAAAATTACAGAGGAATATGCAAACTTTCAGCCATTGAAAGTATTGTTAAAAATCAGTTAGAATTTCATGTAAAAGAGAATTTATCTGAATTGCAGCATGGATTTGTTTCTGGTTGGTCGACAACATCCAATTTGGCCCATTTTACATCTTACGTTATCAATTCTGTAGAAAGCGGATGCCAAGTCGATGCTATATACACGGACTTTAGTAAAGCGTTTGATTCTGTGAATCATATAATCTTGCTAAAGAAACTTGAAAATTTTGGATTTCACTCTGCAATGCTAAAGTGGATCTCGTCGTTTTTAATCGGTCGGACACAAAAAGTTTATCTAAACAACTGCTGCTCGAGAATAATCTCCTGTACTTCTGGAGTTCCACAAGGTAGCCATTTAGGACCGCTACTTTTTATTATTTTTATTGACGATATTATCCATAGCATACAATTTTGTCAATATCTAATGTATGCAGATGATATTAAGATTTTCCTTAAGATACAAAGCTTAAATGACTGTTTAAAGATACAGTCCGATCTGAACAATCTAAATGATTGGTGTATTTACAATTGCTTGAAGCTGAATGTAAATAAATGCATGACTATATCCCTTTCAAGAGCATATATGCAATACTCTTATAACTACTAAGAAGAGTAAATCAAATTAAGGATCTAGGTGTCTTTATTGACACTAAGCTAACTTTTGTTCCTCACATTGAGTACATAATAGCTAAAGCTAACTCACTTGTTGGATTTATTAAAAGGAATTCAAAAGATTTCTTCGATCCACATACATTAATATCTCTTTTCATCTCCTTGGTTAGGTCGATTCTTGAGTACGCCGTTATTATCTGGAATCCAATTTATCACACTCACTCAGATCGCATAGAAAGGGTGCAGAGGCGTTTTACCAAATATATCTTTTGGAAAATACGTTGGGACTTTGAGCCCTCTTACAGCGCTCGATGTCAATTACTTGGTATTCTTACCCTTAACGAAAGGAGATATGCCCATGATGTTATGTTTATAAAAGACATTCTGTGTTATAGTATAAATAGCCCCGCCCTTTTATCCAGGGTACCCATTTATGCTCCTGAAAGGCGTCTTAGAAATCGCAATGTTCTCTTCCAACCAGGACATAGAACAAACTATGGTCGTAATAAACCATTCTCTAGGACCCTTATGAATTTCAATGAAGCTAGTAGACATTTAGGTTTTCATTATTCAAGAGATCGCTTCAGAAAGATTTTATACTGTTTTCTAATAAATTAAATCTGTTTTCGATTTCCTCCTCTATCCATATTTTTATGATATATGCTCCGATAATATACTTATCTCTCTATGTAACTATGTAATCTGCTATGTAATCTGTAAAGCAAAGCTGGTAGATGAATAAACTAAACTAAACTAAACTAAACTAAACTAAACTAAACTAAACTAAACTAAACTAAACTAAACTAAACTAAACTAAACTAAACTAAACTAAACTAAACTAAACTAAACTAAACTAAACTAAACTAAACTAAACTAAACTAAACTAAACTAAACTAAACTAAACTAAACTAAACTAAACTAAACTAAACTAAACTAAACTAAACTAAACTAAACTAAACTAAACTAAACTAAACTAAACTAAACTAAACTAAACTAAACTAAACTAAACTAAACTAAACTAAACTAAACTAAGCTAAACTAAACTAAACTAAACTAAACTAAACTAAACTAAACTAAACTAAACTAAACTAAACTAAGCTAAACTAAACTAAACTAAACTAAACTAAACTAAACTAAAACAAAGGTATTTTAAATTACCAAAAGGAGCTTTTTTTTATAGATCTTGTCAATCCTGCAAATATTTTTGACAGTAATAAGATTCAAGATACCACAACGTCATTCGACTATAGATGGAAAAATAACTAAGGATTGCCTTTACTGGGTATGAATCCCTAAAATCCTGGGTATGACCCCAAAATCTTTGAATGCATTTGCAACACTAAACGATTTGTTGTTTATAAAATAGCGCTTGCAGTGTTGCTTTTTTTTTTTTTTTGTCCAGTGCTGTCCACCACGTACAACAGGATGAGTCTCATTATTGCCGAATAAATCCAGTGGACTACATTAGGCTGAAGGCCCAATTTGGGTCCCAGAGCCCTTCGGTAGGAATATAGGGCAACCGGGCCTTCCAAATGAGTTTCTTATCGAAAATGAGCTCCAAGTATCTGGCATGGTCTGCGAATTGAAGATCCGTGCCATTGAGTTGTAGGGATGACAGGTGGTACTTTCTTGTGAATAAAGGGAGTTTGGTCTGTGGATTGTTAACTGCGAGACCAACCGTGTCAGTTAACTTTACGAGTTTATTATGAGCTCATTCGTACATTATAAGAGGAAACTTTCCGAGGTAAATAGCTATCGCAATGTCGTCCGCATTGTTTATAACACTATGCACATCTTTAATATATACTGAGAATATTAAGCAATTCATTCATTATTATGAGCCATAGCGCAGTGACGATAATACTCCGCCCTGTGGAGTAAATTTGCAAATCAACCTTTTTGTTAGACAGTACCCCAGCTCAGCGTGGATGAGCCTGCTTTTTAGCATTGGCTCTATCCAGTAGCAAAGGCAGCTAGCAACCTTCAGGCTGAGAAGTGAGTTTTCAAGAAGTGACAATTTCCTTTGATACCGATAGGGGGACTATACCTATGAAAAGTAGGTATCCATGAGTAGTTGCAGTGTCTCTTCGGTCCACGATAAATCATTAATAATAAACAAATATATGGAAGGTTATCATTAGAAAAAAAAAACTGTGTAAATTACGTGACTTATATTACGTGACACTGCCGTCCATAAGTTTCAGGATAATACATTCTGTCAGAGAAATTGATATACTCGTATGTAAAACTCTTTGTCTTTTCAATTTCAATAAATAGCTCCATCAATATTATACCTATCTAGTTAAGTGGATAAATTAATTGAACTTAATAAATAAAAAGGCTAGGATGATAGAATAGAGTTAAACGTATTTTTCGTCGGAAAATCCACCTCGTACTTGCATCACTTTTGCCGTCAATCCAGGCATTCTGTCGACTAACTTCTAATTATTATCTATTATTATTTGTGGGTTATCTTGCACTGCAACCTAATTGCCTATTGTGCCCCCGCTAATTCCTAGGAGAGTTTGTTCCCTCATTGGGGTTTCCCTCAGAATATAATTCCTTCAGAATTGTTATCGAGGGTCAAACACTCTTACTTTGCCTTGACAAGGATAGTTTGCCCTAGAGCACCCTCTCTAATCCGGCTTTTTTTAGAAATCTGAGAATAATAAGTGGGTCCATGGTTGGCATATCCTCACCTGATAGTTGGTACTTACCCAAGTATTTCAATCGATTGTAGGTCAGTGCCCTACACGACTCCAGAAGATGTTCTGCAAAGGCCTGCGTTTGTTATTCCTAGTTTCTTTAGATGCTCTCCAAGTTTGCAGTGCCCCCGTTAAAAAGCCTGTTAGGATACGTAGGTTATTCTTGTTAAGGCAGATGCATTCTTCGAATCTTTTCCGGTTGTATTGTCCCAGAAGTTTCTTTGCTTACCTCAGAGCTGGAGTATTAATCCACGTTCTCCCCCTGTCTTTTTTCTCCATTTTCCTGAATTCTTCGCATATGGTACTCGAATGATTTCCTATTCCGCAGAATAGAAGAATTTTGCTGCTGTCTTGCAAAGAAGTCTGCTTCTTCGTTGCGTGACTGGGTACCCAATAGAGGGTTACCTTGTTATTACTACCTAATTCATTAAGTTTGTTTAATAACATGGGAGTCAAGTGCTTTAATATCTGCTTGACTGTCTGACAATATTGCCATGTCGCAGTTATTGTACATCTTTCGATATTGAATTGGACACATCTACTCGCATCTATAGCGTTATATTTCCGCTTAAAAGATGGTGGTATTTTGCCCATAGGTTCTGAGTGCTTTGTTTTTGGCCCAAATATACCTGCCCCTATTCCTTCTTCAGTTCTCGAGCCGTCTGTATACCACTTATTGTGTGGGTACTCAGTCCGTATATTATGGATTCATTGCTCCACAGCTTTCTTATTACTCAACTTCGTACGGAATTTTTTATCAAAGTTGTATTTTCTGATACTATCGTCGCTAGGGATTACTAGAAGGGGGAGTTTTTTTATGAAGTACTTCATATTCTTTCGAACTGATGCATTTCTCCCTCCCGATACCCTCTTTTGTCATCCGCTCTTTGCGGATCGTCCGCTTTACGTTTTGCTTAACTACGATGTGAAACGGAGTTACTTTCAGGAATCCTTCCCTGGTTGTAGTTGGACATGTTCTCATGGCCCCAGTAATACAGAGGAAAGCACGCCTTTGCCCTTTAGTGAGTGTTTCTCTCGTTGTGGCTAGGGAATGAATCCAGCAACATTTTTTTATTGCCGAACAATAAAGTTTATTTGTGCCAGAGTGTTCACTGACTTCATTTCTCAGGAAGTGAATTTGGTCTAACAAAAAATTGGAAGCCTCTCCCCTACAGTAATCAACGGGATAATCAAAAGGGATTAATTTCATGGTAAAGCCTAATTCTATGTTAACTACAATATGATAGACGGAAAGGTTTGCACTAAACTTTCATCCATGACAATATCATCGCAAATTTGAGTTGAATAATTCAACAGTGATATTGAATAACGTTGTTGATAAAAGATCTTTAACCTTTGGATTGTCTCCACCATACGTTTCATGAAGTGTATACTGCACACAGCGTATAAGCTTCCTATAACGACCTGGCAAGCTCGAGTTGCCGAGAATAAAGCTAAAGTAGCTGGAGTGAAACAAAAAAAAAATATCCAATATAGATTTCGTAGTGAACTCGGTTTGCTTATAGATATGCCTACACAGCAACCAGGCAATACTAATATGATAATAATACTACTAGGCGGTTTTTCCGAGCAGCTGTGAAGGGTTCCGAAATCATAGGATACATTATTTTGGAAACTTTGGGAATGCAGATACCTTTCAGATGTATATTGTTGAAACAAGAAACCTTTATTTTACACTGCGTCTCCACAGGCAATATTCGAGGCAATAAATTTCCATTGCCATTGCCTTGAAATTTCCTAGTGTAGACGCTCAAGCAATGGCAATATTGCCCGGCCGATGGAAGGCAATGATTGCTTTCCATCGCAAAAGCAATGAATTTGACGTTTCGAAGTTTTCAAAATGGCAGAAAGTGAAAAAGTAGAACGTGTGGCAAAAAAAAAACTTTTTAGAAGAAAATTGTGGCGGAAAAAAAAATGGCACGCAAACGTTTATTGTTGAATGACATAATTACATTTGACATTTGGATATTGCCAGCCATTGCCATTGCCATTGCCATTGCCATTGCCATTGCCATTGCCATTGCCATTGCCATTGCCATTGCCATTGCCATTGCCATTGCCATTGCCATTGCCATTGCCATTGCCATTGCCATTGCCATTGCCATTGCCATTGCCATTGCCATTGCCTGAAATATTGCCTGTGGAGACCAGCTTCTTGTGGAAGACGACAAAATTCTCCACAGATGGCGACAGTATTATGAAAGACTTCTGAACGAACAGTTTCCCCGGGTACACTTTCCAAGAGCCGCTCCTAACCATGACGAAGTATCCAACACTACTGTCGAAGAATGTTATGCTGTTAAATACTCCAAAAAAAGAAAAGCGTTTGGGCCAGACGAGATACCCTCTGAGTTCTGGAAAAAGATGGGAGACATCGGGTCCAGATGGCTCATGATTCTTATCTCCAAACTTATGAGCGGTGATCCAATGCCTAATCAGTGGAGGGAAAGTTATCTTCTTCTTTTACACAAAGAGAAGATAACTACCGTTCTGTCAAGCTGATGTCACACAGCATGAAGATCGTTGAGCGGGTATTAGATGGCCGACTGCGCAAAATAATAAGGCTATCTGATGACCAGTGCGGGTTTGTCTCGGGTAAATCAACAACAGATGCAATCCAAAGTATAAGGATCATAATATAATAAAACATCGTGATTCCTTAAAGGACTTGCATATGGTGTTGGTTGATTTTGAAAAAGCCTTTGATAGACAACCAAGAGATCTCTTATGGGTGGCGCTAAGACAACGAGGAGTTCCAGAAACCTACGTGCGCATGATCATGGACATGTATGAGGGAGCAAGAACAAGAGTACGATGTCCCGCAGGAGTCACCGAAGAGTTCCCAATCAAAGTCATTGTACACCAGGGAAGCGTCCTTAGTCCTTTGCTATTTATTGCAGTCCTTAATTATCTGCTTGAAGGAAAAGTGACGGACCCCAAAGTACATCAGTTATTCTTTGCTGACGATGGAGCTATCATAAGCGAAGATCAAATGGCCTTGCAACGAGCACTTGATGTATGGGTGGATGTTTTGAAGGGAAATGGGTACCGTATTAGTTCGAAAAAGACAGAGTATCTGTGCTGCCCGTTCTCTGATCCACACCGGCCTATTCCAGACATTTACTTGAATGGAAAAGTGCTTCCCAAGTGCGAAAAGATCAAACATCTGGAATCTATGATCAAAAGCGAAGCAACTTGTGATGATGACATCAACCATCGCGTAAGCGTGGGGTGGATGAAGTGGCGAGAAAACTTCGCAATCTTCTGTGACTAAAAGAAGGCTCTACACCGCAGTTGTACATCCGGCGCTCACATACGGTCCACAATGCTGGACAATGTACAAAAAGTATGAGGACAAATTAACGGCAGCTGAGATGAAGATGCTTCGCATGACAGCAGGAGTAACGAAGATTGATAAATTAAGAAGTTCGAAGATTCGAGGAAACCTTCATGTAAAAGAACGCATCACAAGCAAGATAGAGCACGACCGGCTCAGTTGGTATTGTCATGTTCAAAGGAGAGATCCTTCGAACCCCGTCAAAAAGGCAATATCAATCAACGTTCCTACGCAATAGCGCAAAAAAGGCAGACCAAAAAACAACTGGATCACACAAATGCAAAAACACCAGCATTCGATTGGCCTCAGTGACGAAATGATCCGAAACCGAGAAGCCTACCGGTACTTTCTGAGGTCAAACCGGCAAACCCCACAGGCGGACCAGTAGGGATGCAGTAAAGTGGGAGGGTTGTGATCCTTCTACTCCAGATTATAACTTCGCCGTAAGAAGAAGATTGCCTGTAGAGACGCAGTTTAAAGGAATATTCATAGTACATTATGCCAGTTAGCGTCCATAAAGTGCTAATCGTGCCGTGACATAAGGCCATGTGACATAAGGCCATATTTCGGAGTATGGCCTTAAGTTGCTTTTCGAAAGCCATATGTTTTTTTTTTCAATTTTTCCAATTTGTTGTCTTGCTGCAATATCTGGCGATAGCGACCATTCCACAGCCAACAAGTCAGCACTGCAATATGCTAGCCGGAAAATAGCTTCATCTTCTGACCAGTTGCAAGCAATTTCTATCGAAGAGATCATCTTCGATGATGGGTATATGGGATTCCATTTAGATGATGGAGACATGAATGTCACATTTTTTGATGAGGCTCATGGAAAAGTGGTGTCAAATATTAATGATCACCCGTGTTCAAGCAGTGAGGCACTAACAACGATCCAAATGCAGCCTGTTGAAACTCCAACTGACGAATTTAAAATGACAAAACACCACAACACAGAGTCAAACGAAGGGGCAGTTGCTGACCGTACTTGGGAGAGAGTAAAGCCTGCCAAATTGCGGAAACATTTAAACGCTCTATTGTACAGTCGCCGGCGTAAAATGGTATCGGAAGAATTTTACCCCAAGTAAAATTCAAAATTGTAAGAAGAAAAGCAGCAACATTCCGCGACCGAATATAGAATCGAAATTGAGATTTTAGAGGGTGAGAGAGAGCGGTACAAATTTGAACGCGAACGAGCAGCCATAGATCTCAAACGAGCTGCAATTGAATGTGAACGGGCTGAGCTTGATCGGGAGCGTTCGGCCATTGAATTGCAGCGGGGAAAAATCAACTAGCTCAGGACAAAGAGTTTCAATGCCTTCGTTTGTCCACTTTTCAATCTACATCCGATCAAATTCAACATTCAATGACACCAGTCGCAACAGCAGCAAAGAATATAATTGAGTAATTTATGTTTGTTTAAGTTTTCAGTTATTCAATAAAATTCCATTAATAAACTGTATTTCCACTTTTATTTTGTATTTGATAGATTAATTTCATCTAATATTAAGCTAGCGATCTAACATTGGCTGAAAATACGTCCCAACCAATCGAGAGCGAATGTTGTTAGTGGCTGTCGATGGTGCTCCCAAAAGCGTAGCCGACGGAACATATGCGGCGGCAAGACCATCAGCAAATCCGGGCATTTCCGGTGGTGGTTGCGATTCATTTTCATCGATGGCTATGTTATGTAGGGCAGCACAAGCGGTGATGATTAATTGAACCGTTTCCATTCTGCACCTTAAGCCAGTGACCAACACTGGAAACCGCCTCTTCCAAATGCCGTACGAACGTTCGACGCAGTAGCGAGTGCGAATCTGCGATTCATTGAATAGATTTTCAACAGCGTTTGTGACATTCAGCAAAAGCTTTGCAAGGTAACTAGTATTTGTTGCCCGAATCACCAATAAGAATGAAATGCCCGAACTCCCCTTCTTCGAATCGTTTTTTTAAGCTCGACATATTGAAAATGCGTTGATCATGCGTGGAGCCCTTTTAAAGAAGGAAAAAATAAAAATCGTTTTGATATTTATATTAATTATACGACTGAATGCGGATATGTGTGCAATCTATTGCGCCAATTGTTCGAGGGAATTTGGCTTTAGCGAAAAAGTCACTTGCTACCAGCAATCGTTTCCTTTGCGTTTCCTGCATACGAATGAATCGTGGTGCAAGATTGGCAATAACTCTAGACACACGTTTTAACACATAGTGCACTGTTGTAATGCAATCGTCAATTGAATTGATCCGAGCGAATAATATCGTAAAACGATTAACAACTGCGTAATTGGCCGTAATTCACGCGATCTAGCAACAATAAAAACAACAAGAATCAATAAACTAATACAAATAAATTCGAACCAATTCGCAAAGTACAATACCATCTCTTGTCGTACGGCAACGAATCCTCTATTAGTTCAAGCACCATCATTGTCATCCGCTTTAAGAGACCAAAACGATAGATGAAGTCGCTGTTATCCCATTTGTTGAATTCAATACGTGGAAGCATCTTATATTGCCGTCTTTCAAGGGACAAATTTACTTCGTCTTCTTCATCTTCGCTGCTCGAAGAAGATGATGGCCAATTCTCCCAGAAATAATTTGCACGAAACATTTGAATAAGTTTATATTTTAAATCAGAGATTTATTTTCGACCTCCGATGTCAAGAGTGAACAGTCAACAACTAGAGTGAATAAACAGAAATTAAAAAAAAATCCCAAGTTTGCTCGGATAACTTCTACTATTTCGGAGAGTTAAGAAATCAGAAGCTGACTAACTTTGGATTTTCTCAACCTTTGAATATCGAAAGTTGAGAGAGTTAACTTTGAGTGAATAAAAGCAATTTCTCAAGTTGACAATAAAAATCCCCAAGTTGTTTCAACTTCGAGTGAATAAAACGGCCTTACTTTTTTCCCTTTTTTTAGTAATTCTTTTAATTTTTTTGAAACGTAACTGTTTTCGAATAACACTCAGCAATCATAAATTTCAAATCCAAAGTTGAGACTGACATATTATGTGTCATCTGTCACAAATATCCCAGGGAATTTTTCGAAACAGCAAGTACGCCAACTTGCTAATTACAACTTGCAAACCGGGTGTTGAAATAGTGAAAAAAAACATTTTTCAACTTGCTGTTCAACTCTCGAGTTGAAATCAACTCCGAAGTTAGCCAACTTGGGATTTTTCGGCAAGTTGAACAATAGTGAATAAAACGGTCCTTAGTGAACTTGTTCAATTTTGTGTACTAGTTTGATACTACATGTAGATAGCTCTGATTGAAAATCGTCGACATTTAATGCACTGATAAGATTACGGGTGGAGTTCAGCAGTCGCTGAACGAATTCTGGTAATATTTGTGTTTTTTAGTTTGGTCTAATATTTAAATGGCCGCATCTGAAAACCATCAAAGCCTGTTGGAGTGGGGGTAAGATATGCGGGTGGGTGATTAAAAATGTGATCTTTTAGTTACATGAATGTTTTGTTCTAAAATTACCGTAAACAAAAATAAATTTTCGGTAAATCTCTTAATAAACATTTTCTTTTTATATCCAATTTTTTCACTACCATTTTATGGAATAGTTAAGAAGTGCCTTTCGTCCTCATCAATGCTTACACAACGGTCGTCGCATGCCAGCTGATAAGAAAAACACGTTTGGTTGCATAAAATTTGTTTGTGAATAAATATCGATATGATTCATGGTTAATAAGATGCGGTAAATAAATTTTTTTTTTAATTTTTAGACGATGATCCAGACAAGAACAGATTGGTCTCAGAACTTTTGGTCTTCCTACCCAATATCGAGGAAATGCTCTTTCGCTCCGAAGACACGTGTCTCCTCCAGTATGCTTTGATGGCAGATGGACTTGTTCAGAAAGAAGCCGATAGGCAAGCAAAAGAATTCAACGATAAGATTTGGTTCATTGAAAAGTAAGTATAAACATATTGCTTTGCCTAACATCACTTTCACATGTTTTTTTTTTTTTTAATTTAGGGGTCACTTCCATCAGCGCCGACAAATGGTCTGCTTGCCGAACAAACCTAATCTCATCAAGTTAACCGAACCAGATACCTGTGTTATTACACTCGACAACAATGACATTCTCTTGGCTGATATATCCCTGGACTATAATAACGGGCCGGTATACTTAACCGACAACCAATATCCGATTTCAAAAATGGAACTCTTGCAGGATAATTACATTATAACGCAGGACATTAAAGGATTTGTAAAGGTCTGGTCTATTACGGATGATCGTCGTCGAAGAGCGTCTCGCAAGCGGAGCAGTCGAACCAAGGTCAACCCGCTGAATCTCACACAATCTCCAGAGATGTTAAAGCGAAAATACAAACAGTTAATACAAGGAAGTGATCGTGGTTCTGTGCAAACATTCCACATTGAATCGTTGACCAATGGCGCTATCGATTTGCATTTGGCTTTTGCCAATGGTGATATATGCATTTATTCATGGAACGCACAAGGAAAACAATTCGAAATCAAAAGTTTACCGATACTGCCAACTAAAGTACCGAACATTGTTTACCTCTCGAAAATACTTGACAAATACTATCTGCTGTTGAGTAACTCAGGGAAGATATATATCTATAATTTACGTAGCGGTTCGCAAACAGCTTTTTCATTTAAATGGCCACAACCACAAAATATGGTGTACATTGGAGAGTATGAAAGAAAATCGGAGGTGCACATAGTTTTTGTATGCCGTGACAAGGTGTTACTTTTGAGGTTCCCTCGACAAAGATTTGAATTCTTGATGGGTGACTTGGAAAAGGTGTACAATATTAACGATAACAATACTGATAATGAGTTCATCTGTGCTCGATTGTCACCAGACGGATGTTATTTAGTGATGGGCACTAAACATGGTCTAATCGTGTTTAACACCGAGCAGAAATCCGAGGTGCTACGAGGAAACGTAAGCGAATGCATTGCTTGTGTCGATATATATCCTTTGGATGATAACGTATTCAAGTACATTATTGTATGTGGATCGAAACATTCCAAAGTATTGAATTTGTTTGCACTGAGACAATTGGAAAACAACACAATCGCATGGTCGCATAGGTTGAGTAATATGGTTGGTGCTAAAAATAATGAAGATTCCAATGATCCTCAATTTGAACCGGATGTCTGGTTGCAAGGAAATAAATTATTCGATCTTAATTATAGTGATTCCATCTTGTTGGTTGCAGCAGACTCTAAAAATAGGGTGAGTATGACTTTATTATTTCTGAACAACAGATTTAATAAATAGCTGCGTTTTCAGTGTAAAATTACTTTAGGGTATTTGTAAGTAAAGAATAGTTGTAGCCTAAAAGTACGAATTTTGTGGGATCAAGATGAAATGGTCCATCTTACCAGGCTTTTTAAACGACCAACTAAATTTCAAGAATAATCCACTTATTTTTAACTAATTGTGTTTCGAACTTTGGGTACTGCTCCAGCGGTAGGTTTGCCTAAAGAGATTTTAAGTCAAATCGTCAAGCACGACTCCGTTCAGACATACAGGATTCCATTAGAATGAAAATGCTTTGAAATTGTAATTATTATTTCGTACGAAAATCACACAGGACGTTCTACGGGTAATTTTCTTATATAACTTATGAATTATTGAACCGATTTCAATGAATTCTTATATATTTTTTTTGTTGGTTAGAGAATTTTCTTGAGAAGTATCGAAATAGAGTTTCTTTTTTTTTCAGGCGCTCAATAATCAATCCGCTTCTTACATAAGAAATGTGATACCTCACAAATTAATAAGAATATCGGTCGTGAGGGCACGGCTTATAGAATGTTGCCGCAGCGTTTACTTGCTTGTCGTTAGGCATTTTAATGCTAAATATGAGCCTGAGGCTCTATAACATCTTTAAAAAGAGCCAAAGTCTTTTTTTTTTTGCCGAGAGGGTGAAAATCTTCTAAAGGGGTGCCTGTCTATTCGACAAAATTTATTTCGCAAATATTACTTCGCATTTATCGAAACAAATTTTGTTTGTTTCGCAAATTTTCATTCGGTCTTTGATTTATCTCGCGATGAGATAATTTCGAAATACTTTTGCGAAACGATGCATGGAAAATCAAGGCATGACGCTGAGAGCAAAAGGTAAACAACGAAAAACTTCAATGGCATGTGCGGGGAACGAAATCGGTCGATCGGACCCCTAAGTCGGTAGAGCGTGTTGCTAAGCAGACTAAGCGGGCTCGTAAGCCAGTTCTACAGACTCCTAAGCCGACTGAAAGGACGCTCGAATTAGCAGTGCAGATGCTTGAACCAGTCAATCAGCCTTCTAAGCCGATTAAACGTACGTCGAAGTCGTCCACTAAAAAGACTGAACGAAAAATAACCTCGAATAAGCCAACGAATCCCAGTTGTCTGACGTATTCTCAGGCTGCAGTCAAAGCAACCAAACGAAATGGCGGGCCACCCTCTGATCCGTTGAAAGAAATTCTGAACTGCATTTACGCTAAGTTCGAGGAACAATGTGAAACGAACAAAAGAATTCTCGAACTACTCAGTAACGTCGAAAGCTTCTGTAGGGCTAATCTTATATCTAAATCTAAGTAGATATGAACTCTTTGTTTAAAATTATAACATGGAAACGGACTCCTACAAAAATTTAACGAATTAGAAATTTTTCTAATGAGAGAAAATATGGACATACGAGTATGTTTCATCTCCGAAACCCATCTAACAAGGGAATCGCAAATAAAGATAAGAGGCTACGCTGGTTATCACGCCTATCATCCTTCTGATAGGGCGCGGGGCTTATTCATTAAAACTAACATGGAGCACTTGGTCGATATAAACATTGAGCTGGAAAAACTTCAGTTCTCCCCTACTTTGCAAAAACGCATTACTTGCAATTTAGACTTTTTGAGAAAACAGTCATTGTTTATAAATAATCGATTGTAATAAAAAGCGGTCGAATGAATGTTCATAAATGCATCTACAAAAGTGTAGATATATTTACGATCATTTTCTGGATTTATAAATTATAAAAAACTTAACAGGCAGTAATTAGTATTAATCATTCAGTGTTTCTTTTTTGTGATACATACATGATTATGGGTGCAATGAAAAAATACATTATAGTCGATGAATGTTTTATTGTATGTGCATCTCATTTGTATTTTTTTGATTTAAAATTTCCGTAAACGCATTATCCGCTGGTAATGCGTTTTTAATTTGTAGTTTCATGTGGAAGACTGCATATCAATTAAAAGTAAACCAAATTTTTACGAAACCAATTTTATTTTAATAAGAATTCATAAGAACATTTGCAAGATTAATAACCGTCTTAAAATAAATCTTTGGAGTTCTGTGAAGATTGTATTGACTGCCAAAATAAACGTCTATCCATTGGCATTTTAGGAATTAGGTCTTTTAATATAGCGTCTTTCTTCTTCTTTTCGATTCCTCGCATTCTTTCGGGAAACATTTTTAGTTGCTCCATATTGGTATTAGGCTTTAGAACATTGGTTGTGGCTGTATATCCATTGTTGAAATCAGTCTTGTATCTTTGAAAGGATTAGTTGGAAATAGATTCAAATACAATACATAAAGAAAAGATGTAAAAGATTACTTCATTTCCCATGATCCGCGAACAAACTCAACTTGCACAATGTCTTTGAAAAATGGTAGAAATTCTTTTGTATTTTTTGAAGTATACCTCTGTTTAATAATGTTATTTATTGCGAATTGATTTTTTGAAGTCAAGTGCAAAACTTTTGATCGTTTCGTGGCTACTTCGCAGCACCAAACGAAGTCCACAGTCATATAACGTACTTTTCTTCCTCATTGTTTTTTTTTTTTTTTTCCAATATGACCATGCACTCAGTCTGCAGCCATAAAAGTATGCCCAGGCACAAGGTACTTCAATACAATGGATTTAGTTGAACATAAATTGGAATTAATGTATTGCAAATGGGCTGAAAATAAGGCAAAATTTGTATTTTGCCCGTTGCAATTATCCATCCAAATGATAATATTTTGCGCATCTCGTTTCTTTAAGTAAAAATTTAGAAAAGCGTTGGTCACGTCTTCTTTTTTTCTACCAGTTATTCCCTCGTGCCAAAGAACACAAAAATGCTCTCCTTGCTTTTTCATACAAGGAAACGTTTCATTATAGGCTGTGAGTCGAGATGTAAAGAAGCCATTCGTGGTAATAGAACGACCTTTTGCAAGTCAGCAGCAAAAACATTCGTGTCAGAGTCAACTATCTCCATATCACGATTATAGTTTTGTCTAGCTTCTTCAGCCTAAAGATTAAATTAAGCACCCCTATTTTTTAGATAGATAGATCATGTTGCCATTAACGGAAGACACTCCTCTAACATACTGGGTGTACGTAACTTCTGAGGAGCTAACATCGACTTAAATCATTACCTGGTTGATGCCAAACTGCAACAACAACTACGCCGAGGAAATTCAACGTTGGATGGTTACAATCGGAAGTGACCGCTACAGCCTATATAAACCGCGTATCCCTCGAGCTTCAGAGAAATCCCACGACTGTCGATATGAATCCGGATGACCAGTGGCAAAAATGTCAACAAGCCATTCGAAACGCTGTGTTAGACGTTATGGGCTTCTCACAACCACCTCCGAGAAAACAATGGTTCGACTCCGAATGGCAAACAAATGAAAAACGGAGGCATACCGGTTGTGGCTCCAGAAGAAAACAAGAGCGGCTAACCAATTCTATGTTGACCGAAGAAAGGATGAGATACGTCTGCTCAGGAGGAAGAAAAAAGAACACCAAAAGCGTGAAGTCGAGGAGATGCAGATGAAGAGCTTGGGTCATCAGCACTCACCACATCAGCACCGAAGATCTGCCACCTGATCCAAACAAAGGCAGGACAATCACATAGGAAGTGTTCCTCAGTGTCATCGCCTCCTCCATAGGAGTCGCAGATAGGGGTAGCGCTCATACCTAGCACATGGAGGTGCTTGGCAAAGGTGAAGTGGCACGCCAGTAAGTCGTCTGCAGTCTTTTCTGCTAAGAGCTAGCAAGAAAGCCGCGGATTTCTTACAGACGACGGTGACCATTCCTTTAGTCTGCCTGCATCCCGGAGAGTCATGCCACCTTCGATTGTGTTCACTGAAAACCCAGTCGTCAATGGAAGCCCTAACGGAGGACGCTGGTAAACCCAACATGGGTTCAGATCCAGAGAAATTCCCTTCTGAGCCTTGTCTAGCAAGTTCGTCAGAAATCTCATTTCCTGTTATCCCTTTGTGTCCTGGAACCCAAACAAAATTCAGTGAGTTCAGCCTTCCGACCGAATTCAATATAGTTTTGTATACTCGAACTATTTTGCAAGGCCTTAAGCGCAGCCTGACTACAGACGCAGAATATCATATATTTCTACCTGGAAGATGTCAGTTTTCCCAATGAGAAGTGGAGCCTTATGTTGTCGCATTCCACGAATGTACATGAATCCAGCAACAGACCCTTGTCCAGTTTTAGAGCCGTCGGTGAAAATGCGACTACATCCCTTTCCTGACTCAGTCTCTGGCCAAAGCCAATCCTGAACACATGAAAGTCGACTTCAAATTTGCACCGCAGCCATAATTCGGGTGTCATTGCATCAGACGGCATATCCATGAGGCAGGTGTTGCACGATAATCGTCGCGCAACGTCATCAAAACTCCAATGCGAATCGTGCCAGAAGCCACTTCTTTTTTAAACGGAAGATGGCACTGAGTGTACACCCCATGATATATGTAAATATCAAGGAGGGGGGAGGTTCATCAAGCTATCTAGAGCAGACCCAGGCGTACTGGGGAAAGCTCCCAAGCAGCCGAGATAGACCATTCTTTGGAGTTTGGTGAAAGCAGCAGTAACGTATTTACGTGAAAGCTTATTCCAGCAAACAACTGACGCATATGAGAGGAAGGGTCTTATCATTGCCATGTAGATCCAAAGGACTTTCCTTGGCGACAGAGATCTCAGCATGTTTTACCGAAAACACCGTTGCATTGCCGGAAGACTGACAGAGCTTTGAAAATGTTCAGCTCGACATGTTTCGTCGAAAGAAGTTAGCCATCTAAGATTACTCCTAAATATTTGGCTTCCTTGGAGAGTTGGATAGTGACGTCTTTTAGCCCTGGCTGAGTCAGACCAGTGAATTTCCTCCTTCTTGTAAAGAGAACAACCTCGCTTTTGATAGGATTAACTGAAAACCCATTCCTTGAGCACCAATCGTCGATTGCGTCTAGAGCAGACAGTCGCTAGGGACGATCATCCGACAGACAGAACGGCGACATCATCTGCATATGTTTGAGCGTAGATATTAGAACTATTGAGTATATTCAACATAAGAGCATGCACCGAAGCAGTGGAGACAGAACGCCGCCTTGTGGACAGCCCCTATTTAAACCTACCATGACACACCGGCCACAATCTACATTTACAGTCAATGTTCTGTTCACCAGCGTTGCACTACTCAATCACTACTGTTGTAGATCAAACAACAGTAGTGATTCTTCTACGCCGTGTTTTCTGACGGAGCTGCACATGCTGTCAAAAGTTGCATTGTCAAAGACACCCTCAATGTCTATGAAAATGCCTATCGCGTACTCTTTCCTGTCGAGCGCATATTATATTCTGCTGACCGGATTTTGAGGCGCAGTCTCGCAAGATTTTCCGCAACTTTGCGCACATGTAGCTCAACCAGTCTTTCCATGCTTTTCTGCAGGAAGGACGTCAAACTAATAGGTCTGAAGCTCTTGGCGAGAGAATAGTCATCTCTGCCGATTTTCGGTATGAAACCTACTCTGACTGTTCGCCAGGAGGTTGGTATATATGCCAGTGCCAAGCCAGCAGTGAAGATTCTCTTCAGAGTTGGCAGCAGCTGACTAATACCTTGTTTCAACATAGCTGAGTATATTCCGCCAGTGCCAGGTGACTTGAAGCTGTCAAAAGATACGACATCGTATTTGATAGCTTCATCCGTCGCCACTACCGATACAGTACACCACATGCGCCGAGTTGTTCGGCTCAGCAAGCTAACAGCTTCACTAATTGAACCTAGTTGCGAGCCGATGGTGATCTGATTTCCTGGGAAGTGATTCTCCAGCCGAAGACTGAAAGTATCCGCTTTCGACTCAGTGAAAGTACCATCAGGTTTCCCATTCTTGAGAACTTTGACCAGCCTACTGGTTTCACCGAGAATTTTGATCTTGCCACAAAAATTTCTATAAGAGGTACGTTTCGAAGTTCGAAATAACCTCTTATGTTCTCTTTTCTTCGGTATCGGTAAAGGTTCCAGTCCACCTCCGAAATTGTCTTGAGTGACCTATTTAGAAGTATTCTGGTTTCCTTACGAATTCGCTGCAGATCTGAGTTCCACTACGGAACTGTCCTTCTGCAGGGGTTTTTTGTCAGCGGACACGTTCGTTCAAAACAAGTTAGTGCAGGGAGATTTTTCTTGTTCAATTGTATAAAGGCAAAGGCGACACGAGAAATTGCAACAACTATCGATCGGTGAAGCTAAATCTCTTACAATGGAAATTTACGAGCGAGTTTTAAACAGTTAGCAGTGCAATGCAATTAAACTCCGTGATAGTCAATGCGGTTTTGTCGGAGGAAAACCTACTTACGACGCGATTTAAAGCTTACGGGAAACATCGCGACGCCTCCAAAGATCTGCATATCATCTTTATCGATCTGGAGAAAGCCTTCCACAGAGTTCTGAGAGATCTCATATCGACGGCGCTGAGATCTGAGCGGAGACATACTTTAGAATGACACAATACATGTACGATGACCTGAAAACGAAAGTAAAATGCACGCCGGGAATAACCGGGGAATTCGAAGTTAAATAAGGAGTGCACCAACGATTTTGCCTAAGTCCCTTCCTTTTCAATACAATGCAAGATATTTTGTTGATTATAATAATTATGAAAAACCTAAACACTTCTCAATAAGCCACAAAAGCGGTTTTTCCCACATTTGTAAACAAAACGCCCACTGTTTAAAAACGTGGGTGTAAAATCAGGCTTTTATTATCTGAATAAACCCAATGTAATTCATAAAATTCAATCTCTATGCATAAATGAAGTCAGTTAGCTAGTAAGGCCTCAAACTTTTGTCCTGCATTGTACATACATAAAATGTTCTTAGTATATCCTACTCTATTTTAAAAAAGCAATAAAACCAGAACAACAGACTTACCTTGGGACTTCCGTATGTTACTATAAATGTTTGAAATTATATTCGGACACTATACATGTTTCCTCAATTTCTAATTATGCTCTTCCAAAACATGTCTTGATGTTAGCACTTGCTGCCAATCAAAAAGATGCACACTTTAGTCGTTAACCACTCGCTTGCAACAATAAATCGCACTTATTTTGATTTTTTGCTTATTATTTAGATATTTTATTTTCGCTCTACAACACATCCGTCTTTTACAATTTTGATTTACTCACTATATCTGTTTCTCAATTTTGAATTATGTTATGTTATGTTAATTATGCCGCCGATACTCGTGTGAAGATGTCTAGCGGAAGCAGATTGAGCATGGCCTCGAGCCCTGCTGTAGGTGCTGTTCTCATTGCACTGGTGTTTTCAATTTGTATTTTCGTGATGGCCAATAAGTTGGGGTTTGATTGGTTGCCTGCCACCAAGCGAGGATGTCGCAGGTCAGTATAGGTCTTACTATAGCCGTATATATCCATAGGATGATTTTGGGGTTAGGTCCCCAGATTTTCCCAAAAATTCTACTGCACGAGAAGAAGGCTATTGTAGCTTTTTGGATTCTTTCATTAATATTCAACCTGCAATTAAGTTTCTTATAATTGTTGATTTTATCGAAATAGAAAATATATAGCATAATTTTTTTTTCCCGTTTCACTATTGTGGTGTTTTTTTTATTAACAATGCAGGCACAACGAAAAGAAATATGTGCAGGCGAAAGAAAAGTTATTATAAAACTTCATAAAGAAGGCCAAAATTACCGCCAAATAGCAAAAACCGTTGGAAGGGCGTGGACATCAGTACGCACAGTTATTTAAAATTTTGAAAGAACAGGAATAATAACTTCCAAGCCAAGATCCGGCCGACCTACTAGATTAACCCAGAGGGAAGCACGAAGTATTGTGTCGCAAGTTAAGAAAAATGCAAAAATAACTGCGTTCCAAATAACACAGAATATTCAACAAATGTTCCAAAAGAAAATAAGTGCTTCTACTGTCAGAAGAATCTTGAAAAAACGCATTGCCTTCGCAAATGAGTACTTGAATAAGCCTCCAGAATTTTGGCAGAAAGTTTTATTTTCTGACGAAACAAAGTTCTGCATATTTGGCATCAAAGGACGGAAAATGGTATGGAGAAAATGCGGCACAGCGTTAAACAAAGGTAATCTCTTACCTACAGTTAAACATGGTGGTGGAGGAATAATGATGTCGGAAGGTCGGAAAATATGGACAGATTCGCATATTTGGACATTTTAAAAGGCAATCTACAACAAAGCGCTGAAAAGTTGGGGCTCCAAAATGAGTATTACTTTCAACATGACAATGACCCCACTAGACTGTTGCCAACACCCCCCACAATCACCGGATTTGAACCCCATAGAGCACCTATGGGCGTTATTGGAGAGTAATATACGAAAACATACTATCACGAGTAAATTAATGCTGAAAGAAGTTATCAGAGAAGAATGGGATAAAATTACTCCTGAAGAGACTGCTAAGCTAGTTAATTCCATGCCAAAAAGACTCAGAGAAGTGCTTAAACGTCGTGGATATTCAACAAGTTACTAATGCATTTTATTTTTTATTAATATTTATATATCTTTGTTGTTTGAATTGCTTTTAATTTATGAGCGTAGACTTTTGACAAGTGGATTTCTGAAGTACAAATCAAAAATGTTTTTTTTAATTAAAACTGTAAATACTATCGTAATACAAGTAACACAATAATAAGTCTGTTGAAGTGCCTTATTAATTATTAATAAAAAAGTAAGACTGGAAAAATTATTTCTTATTTGTTTAATGTTTTTATATACCATACATGCAAGAGCGTAGACTTATGACACCTAGTGTACTTTAGAATGACACAATACATGTACAATGACCTGAAAACGTAAGTAAATTGCACGCCGGGAATTGAAAGTTAAATAAGTTCCTTTTCAATACAATGCAAGATATTTTGTTGAAGTGACACATCGATGAAAGATGAAACTGGAACGACTTCTTTTCTTTTTGCCAACGATAATGATATCATAGTAGTACCTATTCATAGTAGCCAATAACAATGACATTGTCGATTTTCCTGTTAGACGGAGTTATCAATCCGAAATGCGATAAATCAAAACTAGACCTAATTAGAAGTACGACTATTCGCTGAAGCCATCGTGTAAAGAAACCGTTTGTGGAAAAGTTTCAGGCTGAGCATATCAGCTGGTACTGCCATACACAAAGAAAGTAGTCGAAAAATCCCGTCCGAAAAGAAATGGCGACTCAAGTTCGAACCGAAGCTCGGAAAAGAGGCAGAAGAAGAATTAATTGAATCACTCAAAAGCAACAACAACAGACAATCCTGAGCCTCGTAATGATCCGTAAACGTACGAGTACTTACACGTTGTATATTTCTAAAGTTAATAAAATAAAAAAGAAGTAAGAGAAGATCGAAATCAGATTTATTTGTCGTTATAGACCTGGAAATGCTCTATTGCCATGTTTTGGTTCAAGCCTTTGGATCAAGTACCGTGAAAAGAGATCAAAGAAGAACGTAGCGTTAGTTTTGCTTTTATGTCGCCCTTTCATGTATTGCGATCGATCTTAAACGCCTTCAGCAAATGGCTGGTTATTTGGCATTCAAGTCTATATTTTTCAAGAATTTGGGTACAAGTACAAAGTATCACGTACTTAAGTACCAAAATACTTCCAGTATTTTCTCAGTACTTCCAAGTATTTTCTAGCCTTTTGAAAAATGTTTGTTTCAACTTTAATATATAAAGGAATATAATTATGTATTTCATTAAATGTGTTTCTTTGATCAGCAGACTAGAAACTGTAAGTCCAGTTGCTAACATTAGAGCGATTATAAGAGAGCGACTTGCCCAAATTTTTTATATTCGAAATTTTATAATAAAACCCTTGAATCAGCGAGCAAAGTGAAGCTTACCCAATTTTTACTTATATTTTTTTCTTCTGATCCAAAATACATTTTCTGCTGATCGATTAGTTGCAAGCTATTTATTAATACATTTATTTACATAAGTATAGTGATTTTGATGACGGTCAGTGCTTGTGTGAATTAAAATAGTATTGAAGTCAGTCCTTGTCAGACGTTCAAACTTTGGAAGCTGGTAGGTCATATCAGAAAGAAAAAGCAAAAAATAAATAGAAGGTGGGGTCTACCTCCGTTAAGATTTGTTAAAATACTTAAAGGGTATCCTAGACTCCTTGAACGCGCGAAAATTATAAAAAAAAAAATCTAAATAAACTCTTTTACATATATGATAAATAGATACTACTTCATTGCCAACTGCCACATCAAGTAATAATTTGTCGCTGTCCGATAGAATCGAGCATGAATACTTGACCTATAAAAATGATCCGAGCGTTGGAAATAAATGGTCATATTTCCCTTCCGAAAAAAATTGAAAGACGCCGCTGGCTTCTCCAGGGCCCATGAATCAAACATAAAAGATTATGCCATCCCGCGTTCATTTTTTGTTCTATTCTGCGCATGACGTTTTATTTCACTGTTTTCTTTTTAAATGGTAATTGTTCACTGAAATACACACCTTAATTTGAAAAAAGGAGAAAATCAAATTAAAATAATCAAAGCACTTTATGTTCCTGAATTCCTCTCCATTTACAGCAATAAATATGGAATCTAAAGCTGCAATGTGCACCATCATTTCTTCGTCTTGGTTTAATCTATAAGTCAGAAAGTACTTCATTCCAAATCGCCGATTAAGATCTTCACTTAAGAACTTCAATGCAGTGTTTGACTGAATAATACCTGTGAAAAATATAAAGCATAACTCTGAATTACTAAGTCTTTTAACAAGTAGGTACTAATGGAATAATAGTCCTACTATTACCTTTTTAAAATGGAAGCAGACATTTTTTGCCACTTACACGCATATTCACCATTAAGGCGGTCATTTTGTCTAGGATGCTGTTCTGGAGTTCCAAGTGTAGACTTCTCTGGAATCAGCATAAGGCTCTCTTATGTTCATAATGTGGAACCAACCATTCGTCCTAATAAAAATGTGGTATTAATAAAATGTATAATGTTTTAAGTTTCAAGTTTTAGTAAATTATAGACTTACTGCCCTCAATGGAATTTTAGCAGCAGTATGGGAAAATAATCGTGTGGCCAGTTTTACCTTTTGGCGTTCTACTTTCACAACACTTAAATGTTGTTCCGAAATTTTGTGGGTAATTGAAAGTTCACTTGAGGTTAGAGTCAAAATTTTTAAAAGAATATCTTTCGTTACTTTCTTCTCATGAATTATAAATCCTTGATCGATGAAATGGTTACATATGAGTTTAATTAGGTGGGGAACATCAGCAAAAACAGAAAATTTATTGTTTTCGTTTAAAAACCTGAGTATTAATAAGATCTTATTATTGCCATGACTAAAGAAAAAAAAATACATACTATGATTTCTCCATGTTGATATCTAGCTCGTTTGCTACAATTGTATAGCCACAGTTTTGTACTGTTTGAAAGATATCAAACAAAATTGTTCTGGTCATCTTGCAATCAAAGTCATAAAAAATTGGCTGCGTCCATTTTTCAACCAATTCTATTCATTAAATATTAACCTCAAATTGTTAAAATTATGAATAATATTTTAAAATTACCTCCTAACATCGCAACTTGCACATAAGAAGCCAGTTTTAATGTTATATCTGATGATTTGTCATAGCAGTAAGCTTTCTTCACCTTCATCTCATCAAAGGTCAGTACATATCAGTGGCGTGGGGTGAAATTTCAAGAGAGGGAAGCCGAAAAAATTTTAAGTAAAATGTTTTATTCAAGACTTACCATTTTGGTGCTTATTTGAAACACAGACTTAAGATATGCAATCTAAGCCACCTTTGTTATACTTTAAGTCATTGGAATTTACGGAGACATCGTATAAAAAAGTGGCTTCGAAAGAAACCGTTCTGGAGCTTTGTTAAATATAAAAAATTTAGCAATTACAATTATGTACTACCTATTTGTACTCCAAAGCTATCCTACGATTCTTTTTTACGAATTCTGCTAAAACTCTTTAATAAAAATTTGACTTATTTTTAATTTCTAAAAGAAGGTGCTTTTCGATAGATAAAAGTGCCAGGTCTGAGAGTCTTTCTTCTTTGTGGGAATTTCTTAAGTGTGGACTATTTTTAAAGTCGAAAAAGATCTTTCGACAGAGGTCACAGTCAAAGGCAGGGTTAAAAAGATTTCACACAATGTTAGAGTTTGAGAAGAAGTATCTCTAAGCATATCCGTAATAAAATGCTTATAAAGTTGAAAAACCTCAAGCTTTTTAAGTGAAGAGGTAGTGTATAAAACTTTGAGTTCCTTTTTTTGAAGTAGTAAAATTAAAAATTTCAGGAAATAGGGTAATTAAAGAAGATATTTTGTAATCCGGCATTGAATTAGAAAAATATTCATATTTTGATTTGTTTAATAAATCAAAGGAAATATATTAACTAAACCTATATTAAATTAACCTATTCTTAATCTGACTTGTAACATTATCTATAATTGCTACAAAAATTCAGCTATTATTTGTATTTGAATCAATATTAAGTATTCATCAAATCGCGATTGCGATCAACTTTTCTATTATGAGCCTCGTAAGAATTCCCTAAAGAAGTCTCTATGCGATATTCGCCAAATTCATGCAAATAATCAATTTTCATTGATGGTGTCGAGCGACCTAGTTCTATAACTTGTTTTTTTTTTACAAAAAAGAAAGCTTACTGAACTCGTGGGTTTCTTTTAGAAGAAATCAGTTAAACAACACTCAAAATTAACTAGAGACATCTTGTCTAAGAATAATTAGAATGTTCAATGGGGCACCTCTTGAATAGATTTATAATTACTTACTTGGTATATAGCTAATAACTATTCACTTACCTCACTCACTATTTTATAATAATTTAATAATTTAAAACACTAACTTAACTACCAATATGTAATTGCAAAATTTTTAAAATTTTCCAATAATTAGCAGTCACAAAAATCACAAAAATTTGCATCCAAATTTTCAATAAATCACGCACAATTACACAATCGATTTGCAACCGTCATTTCAAATTTGCAAAAAAAAAATACCCAACTAGTAAGAAAAACCTCAAACGCCGTTCGAACCGTTCGTCGGCTTATTTTGATGCCTACAATAAAAAAAAAACTCCCTCGAACCAAAACCTTTCTCCTCCACCAATTTTCATCCACAAAAGCCGAGAAATCCCGGGTTATTTTCCTCATAAGCGAATGTATGTTAGACAAAGAAATCGCAAATAAACTTCTACTATATGCCAGAAAGGAACAGAGTTGAAAGTTCGTACTGTGAAGAAATGAATGCATAAGCCGGAAAATGAACGGCTTTTCAAAAAAAAATTCATTGCACTCTCTCTCGCTGGAGGAGTTCATACTTGTCCAGCCTATGTGTGCGAGTTTGTGTATGAGTAAAAATGAATAAACAACCGTAGTGGTCGCAGCATTTCATCTTCGAGTGTGTATAAGGTTATGATTTATGAAAAATGGTTTGATGAACAAATAATTGAATGTGATGGTTGGCAAGTGGCAAAATAAAAATTGTTGATATTTGAAAAGGGAAGCCGCAAGGAATCGGCTTGTATGGACGCCACGCCACTGGTACACATATCTTTTGTTCTTGAGAAAGGTTTTCATAATCTTTATGACCGATTCCAAAATGCTAGGAGATTTTATTTTTTTCGGTCCATTGTTGCAGTGTTCCAACTTGGGGAGTAAAGAGTGATTGATTTGGCAATGTCCTCTTCTGTCCAAGTTAACCTATTTATGCCATTTTTTAATTTTCTGATTTGTCCAGAAGTGAAAATCTCCCTTAATTTCTCCTGGAAGTTGTAATGATTGTATTTTTTTTCCTAAGACCCTGTTCGGCATTCAGGATTTGGAACTACTGGTCAAGTACTTTGGTACTTAATTACGCGATACTTGATACTTGCTATGAAGTACTTGAAAAATACTGGTACTTGGCTTTTTCAAGTACCAGCATCAAGTACCAGTACAAGTCCCGGTACTGGTACTGATACTTGTACTTGAAATTTTACATGCCTGGTTTAAACCCTAATATATTGTAAAATATAAATTATACCAAAGCCATGTATATTTGTTTTTGTGTATCAATAAATTTGAAATTGTACGGAATGTAAAAGACGGGTGGTAACATTGCCAGCAAGTCATCTCTGATGGCTTTTATTGAACTTTTTGTTGTCCACACCTACATACTGGTATACTACCTATACAATATTTTTATATACAACCGTAAGTAGATAACCTTTCCTCCCTAGTGCAGAAGGAGGAAAGCTTTCATTGCATGTACATTCGCAGGATACTCTCACAGCGTATGATCAGACAGGTCATTTAAGAAACAAAAATTGCGCGAATACCTTTGTAAATTTGTATTTTGAATCTTTTCTTTCGTCAGCTTTTCTATTTACTTAAATTCTTTTGGTATTTTACAGTTTAGGCAGCCCTTTATGGGTCCAATTAAGCATTTCGTTCAAACACTCGATCTTGACAATTAACAACGCATAACTGAATCTATATTGACAGTTTTATGTATATCACGACTCATTGGTTCTATAATTGAAATAATAATAAGGCCATCTATCTTGGTGTGGGTCTCAGGGCATTAACTAGCCCAACGAGTCATCGTATATGGTTCCTGGCGATATGCGTTAGCTTCCACCGAGTTTTTTTTTAGGACGACCAACTCTGCTTCCGTCTTGGATTGGTGCATCCCATTGCACAACCAGTCAACATCAGTGTTTGCAATGCACGAGGACACATAATAAAAACCTGCTTGTTCATTGTCCTTTCTTACGAGTAGTACTTCTAATGCGATCGATGCTTTATTTTTCTTACAGAATATCATCGCACTTCCAACCGCTGCCGTATTCAGTCGCATTTTTCTTTTTGCTCCGCAAATTAATTCATTGTTAATTTGTCATTTTTCGCCGTATAAGCAATTTCCCGCTTATTTTTTTTGACCCACTTCGCGATTATACAACTGTTCGCTGACGCGCCCTTTAATTGATTGTCCTCCTTTTTCGTGACCTTACGCAACGACTTATTTTCTGCCATGTCTTGTGGAATATCTAATTGCCTAATCGATGATAGCAATGTCGATTGGATTGCTTGTAATGGCATCTGTGGCATATCTTTCCATGCCATTTGGGTCCGGCTTAATAAAAGAAACACGGCCAAGAAATATCAGCCAACCTAATTTTCTTCTGTGATGAGTGTAAGAACATATCGCTGTCGCACGTGCTCCTCGCTATAAAATGCCTTAGTGAATCTAATGAAAACCACCACAAAAGTCTCATTAAAAAGATAACAGAAAAATTGTCCAGCCTTGAAAATAATGTAAGATGTGTTGAAGAATTAGGCGTTGCGGTACAGTCTTCAAACGACGCGATTAAATCCAAACTTGTTAACATTGAGAAAGAAATTGCTGGTCTTTTTGAGTTGGGTTTCGCAAGATCTAGCAACGATGAAGCCACTTTGTGTCACCTCAATACTGTGATAAGTGATCTCAAAACAAATTCGGATGCGGAAATTATCGCACATCTTCATTGTTGGCGACTTTAATCTACCTCTGCTGCAGTAGACTCCTTCCGATGATGAATACTTTTTCAACGCTTCAAATGCCAACTCCACTAAGGAATGTCTCTTCATAGATCGGCTAACTGATTCAAGTCTATGTCAAGTTAGTAATGCCTTAAATTACATGGGAAGGCAATTAGACCTTATATTCACAACTGATCCCGTTAACTCCTCAGTCTCGCTTTGTCCCCTAACTCTGTCAACTATTGATAACTTTCATCCTCCCCTTCTTCTTTCACTTTTCCTCAATTCTCCACTTCAATCTACACCTCCTGCATTACACACTTCTTACGACTTTCATAAAGCTAATTTCCGCAAAATAAATGCCTATCTGAGTAGATGTTCCTTTGATTTTGCTAACTTATCCTTAAACGAAGCCCTCACAATTTTTTACAGAGAAATGTTTAATTCTATTTCTCTTTATGTCACCTTTTCTCGTCATAAAACTTCATCTTCATCCCCCCCTTGGTATAATCGCAAACTTCGCGCTTTACGTAACAAGAGAAACAAGTTATGGGCAGCATTCCTTCGTATTAATTCTGTTTTTGACTATTCCAACTATCTCGGTTCCTACCTTCAATTCAATCATTTTTATAACTCTCTCTACCAGCGGCACCTAATTAACGCGCAAGCATATCTTATAAATGACCCTGTCATTTTTTCAATTCGTCAACTATAAAAAAAAATCTGACGGTTACCCTCCTTCCCTCTCTTTTGAAAACATATCTTCAACTAATCCGCAAACCATTGCCAACTTTTTTGCCACCTATTTTAAACAATCCTTCGCCGACAACTCTTTTGAACCAGACCCCTCTTACTTCAGTCACCTTCTTAATTTCTCCGTTGGCCCCTTTCTGTCCCTGCCTTTTGATCCTGCTGTAATTGAAAATAAACTACAAAATCTTAATGATGAATTCTCACCCTTCCCTCTCTCATCTCTTCCGTTTGCTAAACTTTCTCATCTACCCAAACTTTTCGAAAGTATTTTATACGAAGGCTTAAGCTTTCCCACCCAACACGGCTTTCTGAAAGGTAGATCAACTACCACTAACTTAGTCGAATTCGTGTCCTTCGCCCTATCTGCCTTAGAGAATGGCAAAGAAGTCGACGTTATTGCAACTGATTTTAGAAAGGCTTTTGATAAGATTTCTCATAACTTAATCCTCTTCAAATTGTCTGCCCTCGGTTTCGAACCCATATTGTAAAATGGATATCTTCTTACCTGGAAAACCGTTCTTACAGAGTTCGCTTCATATCCATCTTATCGACTTCCTTCTTGTCCACTTCTGGTGTTCCGCAAGGCAGCTATCTAGGTCCCCTTCTCTTCATTCTAACCATTAACGGTTATTAAACACTCTTCCCTCTCTCTGTACGCTGATGATACCAAATTTTTCAAAGCCATCTCTTCACCACATGACTAATGTCTCCTTTAACAAGACCTTGATAGTTTTTCGAACTGGTGCCTACAAAATCGCTTAGAGCTCAATATCGCCAAATGTCAATCCATTACCTTATCACGTAAGCACCACGTGTCCTCCGCCCGCCTCCTCCATGGTCAACCTATATCCATCGTTCAATCTCTCCGCGATCTTGGTATACGACAGGGAACTAAATTTCCGTTCACATATTGATGAGATATTTCGTAAAGCTAACTCATCACTTGGCTTTGTCAAACGATGGTCCAAAGAATTCTCCGATCCTTACGTGACCAGATCCCTCTACATTACCTTTGTGCGCCCCCTCCTTGAATATGCCAGTCAAGCGTGGTCACCCTTTCAGCAAGTTCATGTGACCAGAATCGAGAATGTTCAACGTCGATTTCTTCGATTTGCCCTTCGAGGTCTTCCTTGGAACGATCCATTTATCTTGCCTCCCTATCAAGACCGCCTCAACCTCATCAACCTGAGTGCTCTAGAGAAACGCAGAGATGTTGCAGACATTCTTTTCATTCATCGACTTCTTTCAGGCTCTGTCGACCTTCATACTTCTGATCTAATGAACCAATTTCCCGTATGCTTCGAAAAGTGAACTCAAACCTCACCCAGTTTGATTTTAACCTCAGCACTCCCTGCCTCAAAACCAAACTCCTTCACCATTCTCCTTAGCTTTAAGTCTTAGTTTTAAGTTTTAGTTTTAAGTTTTAGGTTCAAGTTTTAGTTGTAGCTTGTAATAAGCCAAATAAATGGGGGCTTTCGCCCCCACCAAAAATAAAAATTAAATTCCTGGATGCTGTAACATCTCCTTTGTAGCAGACTAGGGCTTCTTCTAATTTGTCAGCTGCATGCGGCCTATTAAAGGTCTAAATATTCCACTGCAGATTGGAAGGTCGTTGTGCTTATTTCGTTTGCCAGGGTCATCAACAGTAGGATCATCCGAAGCTTGTTGTTGCTTCGTAATTAGTTTTTTTTTTTTGCGTTGTAGGGAAGTTGCTTGGACGCACGATATCCAACTTTGAGGGCCAAGACCTTGGTTTTAGCCCCTGGAATAAGGAGCCGGGTGGACCAATGCCGGTAACCCACTTCGGGGATGCGAAAAGGCTCCTCCGCCACCATCTCATTTTCAAGACCCTGCCTCAGTCTTGAAAGTTCCTTACTGACCTGAGCTTCAAATATGTTGGAGTAGTTCAAGTAAGGTTTCCGCTAGTCTGGCTGTAGACTCCTTGATTCCGTGAAGGAAATTCCTCCGTTGCACGTCCTCCTTCTGAGGATCTCTTGTTAGACATCTGAGCCTTAAGATTGCAAATCAGGTCAGCAAGAGATGCCTCGCCTGGTACATGCGTGCTGAGGTTAACCCGGCTACACTTGCGCTGGTCCGAGTGTCCAGCTCTACATGTACAGTCAGACTCCGTATACGCTCATCTTTAGTTCACTATCAGATAGCTATCCAGCATAATGCGATCCTTAAACATCACGTACATTTTTTCATAATTAATCTACCTGAAAAAGTGAGCTGAGCTTATAATAAGTGAGTGTACTCGGCTCGGAAAAGAGAACGACAAGTTAAGCGCAGCTCCCGCTTACTTTTTTTTGAATCCCTGTGTGAAATGTTCGTCTAATATTCTAAATCATAGGCAATTTGATCAAAAGATTAGAATTTAATGATCGAACAGAAGTATCGAAAACAATTTCTCTTAAACATTTTTTGTTCTAATTTTAGATTCATCAATTATGTACAACAGATACAAAGAACTGGTCCATATCACTGCCGCCGGAAACATCTAGAAGGATTACCGCGATCACAGCCTATAATCACATTTCCTTCTGTGCTTATGAGAATGGAGCTATTTTCAACATTACTAAGGAAGTTTTCGAGCCAAGTTTCACCAAGAAAAGTATAACATTTCTTCAGATGATTAACGAGAATACATTGGTTGCATCTTCAAATGAGTCAAATCAAAGTATTGTTCGACGCATAGGTGATGGTGAAAATATACTTCAAAAGATATTCAATATTGGTGTCCTTAAATGCTATACACTCTTTGAGTCATATTTGGTTTTAGTGGATCCTGAAGGCGGCTTTAGCGTAAGTATGCACGTGTATAATGCATTATATTAGGAATCTGATTAATTATATAGTGCTTGGGAATGTATGAAACTTTGTATAACACTTTTGGTTAAAGATGATGGATGTGGATGTGAGTCTGATATATTACGAATAAGAGAAATGATAACTCTAACTAATTAAAGACTGAACAATTATGCTTCAGTGACTAGTTTAACTTTAATTTTACACGCAAATTTGAATGTTTAGTCTTATCGTCTTTCAGTTGTTTGAGTCTAATTCTATATCATTGTATCTCTTTTCAGGTTGTTGACTTAAACAATAAATTTGAATTGCTGTGGAATGCAAGAGATGAACCAAATTTATTCGGGTCTTCCTCTGGCCTCTTAGGCGGTTGCGATTTAAAAAATAATTATCTCATATTGACAACGGTGTGTCTTAAAATTTCAGTAAGTATTTCTTTATTTTTTCCCAGATGGTCAATGTTTGCGAAACTTACTTCAGACATTTCCATGTAGAATTGTGTTATGATGGCGACAAAATGATGTTGTTATATTCACCTGTATTGAAGTTTGTGGAGATTTGGGCAGTCGCAGACTCGGTGTTTGATGGTTTCCATTTCTTCCTCTTCTTGACAGCTCCTGCAGTAGTCCTGAGAATTTATGCCCAGCCTTTTGGCCATAGTGCCGATCGCGCAATGTCCCGTCAGTACACCTATCAAGATGCGGATTTCCTTTTTCCCCATAGCTAATAAGCATTTGGTTCTCCCCTCATTCAATTAGGGGGTGGCCATGGTGTAGTGGTAACATCATCGCTTGTAACGCTGCAGGTTCACGGTTCGAATCCTGATGTCAAGAATCATCTATTTATTTTGCACGAAATAAATAAAAAAAAAATCGATCAATTGCGAAAGCTTATGTCAATTCTTCTGCGAAGGCATAACACTGGCAGTAGGTGGTCATATGGCTAAAATGCAACTTGACCATGATGATGACCAGGAGCATCAGTAGGGAGGAAAAGAGTACTGTGAATCATAAGCAACAACAATAACAGCAAAACAAACAAATACTCCCCAGTTATCTGAACGCCACCCTTGGGGTTCACTGAAACTTAATACCACCTGCGTTTCAAACCAACTACACCAATATGTCTTTCTCTCTGTCACTTCCCCTTTCCACAAAACTCCCGTGTCCTAAAATTAGTATAAGGGTATTCATATCCCCTTTGATACGTGCAAATTATAAAAAAAAAAATTGTTGCCACAGGCTGCGAGATATAACGCAATCCTAACCAAGCAACCTATTGATAACCAAGCAATGTTGGTTCGTTATTTGGTCCTAAGATTTATTTCCTCTTTCATAACACCTATTTTTTTTTTTTTTTTTTTGGATTGCGCCAGGGATGTGTAATCTTCATAGATACTAGTAGCCCGAGTGCTACTAGCATGCACGATTCGCAAACCTGAGTACTCGATGCCAGGAATACGCCTACGTACTAAACACACACCCTACACACTTCAACCACTCTCCCCGCGGGACTGCCGTTAGGTATTACTTCGCGGGGCTGGTTAGCAATTCATGCTATGCTTCTTGTATTGCTGCTTCTGATGCTTCTGTTGCTTCTGCTGCTCTTCTTAGCTTTTCTATTCTCCGCAGCTCTTTTTGTAGAGTTGTTACGAAAGAACATATTGCCATCCAATTTTCTTCCAACCGTAACATATGGTCGAGGAGTAATGACGGACTTGGCAGAGTAATTCTCCATGCCGTGAAACGTGTGCAGTAAAACACTGCGTGCTCCGTATCCTCATCTTCACCTGGGCATTCCGGGCAGGATGGTGAGTTGTCGTGTCCGAATCGGTGTAGATATTTGCGGTAGCCACCGTGGCCAGACAGGAACTGCGTTAGATGGTAGTTGCAGTCTCCATGCTTTCGACTTATCCAATCTTGGATTGTCGGTATAAGTTTGTATGTCCATCTGCCTTTTGTTGTATTAGCCCAACGAGCTTGCCACATAGCTGCTGACGCTGCCCTTTCTTCAATTTTTATCACCTTGATACCAGTGGCGTCGTGATGACTCAATGCTCTTCTGTTATATATCCTCAGCATTTCATCTGCGAGAATATCGATGGGGACCATTCCAGCTATGACAAATGCAGCTTCGTCAGAGATGGTTCGAAAGCCGCTGATTGTCCGTAGCGCACAGAGTCTGTATGATGACGATAGTTTCCTTTTGGTCTCCTTCGTCCTCAGTGCCTCCGCCCAGACTGGGGCGGCATATAACAGAACTGAGGTGATAACTCTAGAGAGTGGAATCCTTCTAGCATATCCAGGTCCACCGATGTTAGGCATGATACGCGAGAGAGCTCCCTGCATTTGCGATGCTTTTTTGGTAACAAAATCAACATGCGTTTTAAACCGTAGCCTGTTGTCCAGCATTACTCCAAGGTATTTAATTGCCTCTTTCGACCTGATGGTTTGGTTACCAACCTGAAAGTTGGCAAATTCGACAGTTTTCCGGCTGGTCATAAGAACAGCTTCTGTTTTATGGTCAGCTAGTTCTAGTCCGGCGGATACTAGCCAATCTTTTATCCGGGCAATTGCTTCATTTGTAGCTGATTCTACTGCACGGATCTGTTTAGCTACTGTCACGACTGCAATGTCATCGGCGAATCCAATTATCGTTACTCCCCCAGGTAACGCTAATCGTAGTACTCCGTCGTACATGATGTTCCACAATAGTGGCCCTAAAACCGATCCCTGTGGAACTCCCGCAGTTACGTTGTAGTATTTTACGCCTTCATCGGTATTGTACCTCAGCTTTCTGTTGTTGAAGTAGTTCGTCACTATCCGTAGCAGGTAATATGGCGTATCCATCCTGGCAAGTGACCTTCTAATAAACGACCAGTTCGCAGAGTTAAATGCGTTTTTAATGTCCAGCGTTACTACTGCACAATACTCCTTTGTGCCGTAGAGCCATCTTTCTCCTTCGATGGCACCTTTGGCGATATCGACTACCGCTCTTATGGCATCAACAGTAGATCGTGCTCTTCTGAAGCCAAATTGGTGATCTGAGAGGGCTCCTTTCTCTTCTACTACTGCGAGTAATCTATTATAGATTATCTTCTCGAGGATCTTTCCCATGATGTCTAATAGGCATATTGGGCGATAGGATGATGGTTCTCCTGGGGGCTTCTTTCCTTTTGGCAGTAGGACCAAATGCTGCGTTTTCCATTTTTCGGGAAAGGTTCCTTCTTCAAGGCACTGCTTCATTGTTGTTATGAAGAGGTCTGGTCTTTTTTGTTACAGCTGCCTTTACTGCCTTGTTCGGGATGCCGTCGGGTCCCGGAGCCTTGTTGTCACCTATCTTGCTGCATGCCCTTAGCAGTTCCTCGTGAGTAATTAAAGGAATATCTTCTGGATTGACTTCTCGTATAATATTGCACATAGCAGCAGGCCTTTGAGGGAAGAGGTACTCTACTATGGATCTCAGCATTATCGGACATGTTATTTGAGGAGTCCTATAGCCCTTTAATTTTGTCATCACCATTCTGTATGCCGAGCCCCATGGGTTGATGTCGGCTTCTTGACAGAGACGTTTAAAGCATGCAGTTTTGCTTTCCTTAATGGCTCTATTTAAGCTACGTCTCGCCAGTCTAAGGGTGTCCAGGCATTGTTGGAAATCCGCCCTCCTTCTTGATCGTTGGACTTTACGCCGGGCTTGCAGACATTTTGCCCGGAGTTCGAATATTTCCTCGTTCCACCAGTAACACGGTGATGTGTTCCTGGTGTTTGCTCTCCTAGGCATTGATGCGTCGCACGCTGTGGTGATGGTGCCTGTGAGGTGGTGAGCGAGGGTCTCCGCTGTTCCGCTTGGAGCTTGATCACCGTTCAACATCTCTTCGAATGCATCCTTATCGAAAGATCTGTCATTCCATTTTGGGCCAGTAAGTTTTGGGAGCTGGACTGGTTTTTTCCCTTTTATTTCCAGTATTATCACCTGATGGTCGCTGTGTGAATATTCCTCACTGACCCTCCACTTTATGGTTTTCAGGATGGAGTTGCTCGCAAAGGTGATGTCAATAATGGACCCTACTCCAGCCTTCCGGTAAGTATTTGTCCGGCCCTTATTAGCAATGCCTATCGCTAGGGGAGCGAATGTCTCCAATAAGACCTGTCCTCTGGTGTTGGTGAGCCTGCTGCCCCATTCTGTTGCCCACGCGTTGAAGTCTCCTCCTATAACCACTGGGGCTCTCTGGAGCGCATCCGTGGTTAGATTATCCAGCATTAGTTGGTACTCGCTGGCCGTCAAACTGGGTCGGGCATAGCAGCTATAAAAATGGATCCCATTTATTTTCGCCCGCACGAAGCCGACTGTTTGGTCGTTTGTTTCTTGAAAGGCATAGCGTCCACACATCCATATCGCCGCCTGTTTTGCCTTATCGCAGATCCAATTGTTGTTCTCTTCGGGACATTTATATGGTTCACTGATCATAATAACGTCAGCGCTTTCGTCCTTGGCCGTTTGTGCTAGGATGTCCTGTGCTATTCTACAGTGATTAAGATTTATCTGTAGAATCTTCATGGTATTTTGCTTGTAATAGCTCTCCGAAATACTGGGCATTTGCTACTGCCGGCTACATGCTGCGCGGCGTCCGGGTGGTCTTTCTTGCAGAACATGCAGGATGGATCCTTGTTGCAATTCTTCGCTATGTGGCCTTCTCCTCCACATCTCCTACATAGCTTGGAGCGGTCTTCCTCGCTTTTGCATTGCCAGGCAAGATGACCAAACTCTAAACATTTGAAGCACTTTTTAAGGAGGGTTCGTTCGCGCATGCGACAGTTAACCCAGCCGATTTTAATCCTTCCTGCTTCTAACAGCTTTCTTACGTCTACTGCGGGAAAGCTGATCGTTGCTGTTTGTGTTCCTCCGTACGCCCTCCGCAGGGACAAAATATCTGCCGGTGAAACTTTCACTCCAAACTGGGCTTCGATTGCATTGATTACGTCGTCTATAGTCGTGACCTCATCGATGTCTTTGATCTCAAGGGTAGTGCGATGCGTAATCGAACTTACATTCGCTTGCTCTGCTAGAGCTTCACTAATGACGCCTTTAAATTCGTTTGTCTTATTTCCCGTCTCCTTGAATTGTATAAGGAGGTCTCCCTTCTATGTCCTCCTGATTTTAGTTACCGCCTTTCCCACTGTTTCCAGTTTGGGGTCTGCCTTCACCTTGCGTAGTATCTCCGCGTATGAGAGGGACCCCGTCGCTTTAATGACGATAGCGTCAGGTCTAGGTCTTTTGACCTCTTGTTGCTTCTTTTTGGCGATCTTCTTTTTGGTGGTATTTACCCATTCTTCTTCTCCTGCCGCTTGCTTCTTGTTTGTGGCTGTAACTTTTTTCTTAGGTCTGACCACTGGGGTCTCTACGCCGGTGGTCTCATCCTTCTCCTTGGTGTTTATCAATGCAGTTTGTTTTTGTTTACGCTTTGGCTCCGAGCGCTTTTTGCCTGCAACATCGTTTGATGTATTTTTCTGCGTCTGTTTTGGCTTCGGTGGTTCGTTGTCTGCCGCGCCACTCGGTGGCTGTTGCTGTTTTCGTTTTGGCTCCGGGGGTTCGTCGTCTGCAACTTGCCTTCTCTTGGGTTCAGATGTTGTTTTTAGCCATGGCGAAGTTTGCGACGAGTTGTTCCGGCGAATCACTTGCTTTGCTTCCTCATCGTGTAGCTGAATCGCCGAGAGCTCATAGAGAGCTCTGATGCTTTCGATAGCATCTCGCATCGCTTGGTGGATTGAACGCCTTTTGCCATCTTCCAGCATTTCTACCAGACCTCTAATTTGCTCACCTAACTTGTGGAAGTCAGTTTTATGGGTTGGTGGTTCGACCGTCACCTTTCGTATTGCGGGTGACTCGCGTCGTTCCGCACTTCTTTGTGATGCTGCTACTTGGTCAATTGGTGACCTCAGCATCCTTGATCCCCTCTGGAAGGGGTTCTCCTCATTCTCCTCTACTTCAATTTCTCCGGTGTTTCATAACACCTATAGAGATGTCTATTTGTGTGTGGATATGCTCTGTACCTACTGCTGATTCTTTTCTAGCTAGTTCATTTGCTATCTCATTCCCTTCTATATGACTATATCCGGGAACGCAGCAGAGATTGACCACGTGGATATTGCTAAGTTTGTTCAGGGTTCTACGACATTTACATACTGTCCTAGATCTTATTGTCTCGCTGTCCAGTGCCATGATTGTTGCCTGACTGTCCACACAAATTTTAATCCGAGGTGGATTTATTTTCTTTGTTAGGATTGTGTACGCTGCTCTATCAATGGCAGAGATTTCAGCTTAAAAGGCACTGCATTCATTCGGGAGTTTGTAAGAGTCTTCAATATTGTAACATAATAACTACGCTCCCAAAAGTATGCAACACATTCCGAAGTGTCTTTTTATTCGAGGTTCGTGTACGGATTATGTCTAAGACGACGTCGCGGAATTAAGAGAGAATTATAACCGCAAGAGATTATTGGCTGCAGCTGTCATCTTGGAATTATTACATCAGAATTTTCTTGTTCCAGTGGTCGAAGAATTTGCTAGAAGTTTCTGGATATCAGAAATGCGACTATATAAGGACAGATGGCGATCGAGGCAAGGCAGTTGGTTTTCGAACCGCACGAAGAGATCGGAAAAGTGATAATGGGCGAAGTTGTAGTTTTGTGATAGATTGAAAGTTAAGAGTTAACAAGAAGAAGTAATTAGTTTGGATTTGTGAATTAAGTAATTGAAATGAGATAAAGCGATTAGAGAAGAAAGAGACCTTGTAAGGAAAGAATTTGCGAAGAATAGTATAGTGTGAACTTGAATTGTTCTATAGACTAGAAAATAAAGAAATAATCTCACCGAATAACGTTTTATCTACTCGAGCCGTAGCTCGTATATTACAATATGTAAGGGTTCGCAGAATACTCCTGCTCCGGTTTCTATTTCCATTTTAGAGCGATCAGTGCAGTGTTGGATATCCTGCCCATTTATTAATATTAGCTTCGATTTGATCAGTTTTTCTCTACTGTCGTTACCTTTTTCATCCCTTTAAGGAGCTTTGCTGGCGCGTTCCTGCTCGATCGTATTAGGGAGCGACATAGATATGACCTGCTGTGCTCTACTGCCCGTATCCGCCTTGGTGGATTTTGGCTTTTTGGAGACTTGGTTTACTCTAGGAGTCACGCTTTCAGATACACTGAAGGTGTGTTTGCGTTCGTAGCTACCTTTTGCAGGGCCTGTAGTTATTACTTTGCTTCTCTTCTGGGAAGGTAGTACGTTTCAAGTCTTCCTCTTATAGTTCGGATATCAGAATTAATTCGTCCTCTGTGTCGGGTCCTATTGTGTCTTTCCCTGTCTCCGGTGGAGGGCGAGATTCAACATTCAGTACCGTGGATGTGAAGATTGTCAAAAGGAAGGTCAGTGATGAGAGTGTCCATATTCTACGTTGTATGTGATAAGGGTTGGGTTTTGCCTGACAAGAACAAGCTTTTGTAGTTGTTCTTTTTCGTTACTGTCTTTTTGGTTTTGTTTGTTGATTGTTGTATTAACTATGTGGTCCCACGGGTAATTCGGAAAGCAGCTCCGTCCCAGCAGAGCCGATGTACTCGGATAAGGCACTTAAACAACCGATCTTGCCTGGGCATCGAAGGGGACCATTTCACTAGTTATCTTTAACCACTAACTACGCAGACTCCAGTTGCTTACGCCTCTCACATGTCCTTTGAACTACTCAGTCCCCCGTCGTGAATAAGGCAACAATCAAGGAGGGATAAACAAAACTAAGTTTCTTACAATTTAGTCTCTCTTTCTCTTTTGTTCATAATTAATTACCATGAGTATACCTTAATTCGTTTGGCAACTGTTACGCTAAGATCAAGATGGCGTGACCCTACTCGTATGTAATCAACAATAGTTTTGCATTGACTTATTTTAAGGCGACCCATGTCACCTTTTCTTTGGTAATACAAAATCATTCTTCAAAGTTTTAGAGTACACTTCGTCCTCGTTGTTGTATTTACCAATACTCCTGTCTTGGAACATCAAGTTCCACATACTTATGCCCAAAACACATGTGCAGAAAATCTGCACGTGAAACAGATGTGCAGATTTTTTTGACGTGCATCACATCGGATAGTGTCATTTTACAGCTACTATCACACAAATTAAATACCCAATTAAAAACAAATTGGTTTGCGACATGCACAAACTTATTGTTAAACCATTTATTGTACATTAGTCTTAAGTAATTAATGTATCAATTGTAGTTAAAGTACATCACTGTCGATTGCAGCGAATTTAGAAATAGAGATGTCTTGCAGAACAGCGCTGCATGCAGCATTTAGATGTAACTTCGCGAATTAAAACATGTGTATTCTAATTTCAAAACACCATGTCAATCCGCAAGGAATGTATGTATTGCTACATCCAACACCATATTTAATAGTCTTTTTTTTTTAAATAAAAAATTTATATCGTGCTTGTTGCTTGATACACTTTGCAATCTTACAGATCTACAAATTCAGCATCCACAATGGTAAATTAGACGTCGAACGCTGCATTGAAAATGCAAACAGCTATAATTGCGAAAAGACTGATGAGGTAACATGCATAACAAGCTCAGACGATGCCTCATTATTCGCTGTTGGCCTAAAAAGTGGAAAAGTTGAGGTAAGTTTAAAAAATGTCATCAATTTTTTTTAATTTTAATTCTAATGGGTCTCCTATTCAGATTTATCAAGTGGAGCAGAGCTCCGTAAAATTCATTTTTCGCCTACTGTCACATAAATCCAAGATATACGATCTAAAATTCTCACCAAACACCGATATACTGGTGAGCTGCTCCGAACAACTTTGCTTTTGGGACGTCACATACATTGTGAATAATCCATTTGATTCGAGGAAGAAACAAAAGCGTCGTAGTTCACGTTTTACATCATCTAACAGTCCAGAGGAGGAAGTTACTAATTCTACTGCTGAATTAAATCATTCCGAAGATGGTGAAATGTATATGCTACGAAATCCATGGTCAAATAAATGTGGCTCAATGGAAAAACCCGAATTGCTATCGTGTATCAAATTTGTAGGTAATAAAGCAGAAATCTTCTATGCCAACGAAGATTTCACTCAGTTCAATACAATCGACAACGAAGGCGTGTACTATCATTTGTGTGTACACGATATCAGTAGAAGGATAAATACGAGTACTGCCGCCATAAATAACAATGGTCATTTCGCACCTCCAGTAAAACAACAACGTAAGTGCTAAAATGTTGATTCAGAAAAGTATTGATGGTTAAACGACAACAAATACAAAAATCCTTAAATATAACAGTTCATAATGTTAAGCTTACGTTTTGGAATAATTTTTGTTTTTGTCTATGTTTTGTGTTTATATTCAAAGAGGTTTAATGTATATCTGTGCTATGTAGTAATGTTTGTCTTATAGATTAATGGGGATTTTATACCTTATTCGAATAAAATAAATATTAATACGAAGGTATGATACCCATAGAAGTGAAACAAAAAAAATAACTTGCGACGAGATATAAGAAAAAGTTTTAAAAAACTGAAGGGGCCCACAAAATAATGGGCCCACAAAATGATGGGAGTGTGAATGAGGCTCAAGTATCAGGTTGTAACATAAGTATTGCGCGATTTTTTAATGTTCTGTGCAAAGTTTTAGTCGTCAATGTAATTTCCTTCATTAGACAACACATCTGCCCACCTCTAAGGCAACTTCTTCATTGTTTGACTTTCACGAAAAAAATACCCCCAAAGCCTCAGGACATCATCCCGAGAACTAAAATTTATTCCATCAAGGAAGTTTTGCAGGCTTGAGAACAAGTGAAAATCTGAAAGTGTGCTAAATTTGGAGAATAAGGCGGATGCACCACTTTTTTCACCAACCGAACTCCTGTAACTGTATAAGGGCGAGCGTTTTCCTGATGGAATAGAACACTCCTTCGATTAACCAGACCTGGCCGTTTTTGCTCTAGTACCGACTTTAATCTGCACAGCTGTTGACAGTAGACTTCTGCGGGGATACTCTGGTTATGTGGCAACAGCTCGAAATTAATTATTCCCTCAGCATCCCACCATACACACAGTAACACCTTGACCGTGTAAAGTCCATCTCTGGGATGTTGCACTGGTCTGGCTTCTGGACTAAGCCATTGGTGACGACGTTTAATGTTATTGTAAAGAACCCATTTTTCAACATTAAATTGGTTTTGTGGATTTTATGGGAATTGGAAAATAACCTCCGAAAAAACGAGCAATGCTTATGTTCAAACTGATATAAGCAAATGTTTTTTAAACTAAATCCCGGAATTCATTTTACTACCAGTCAGAAATCCCGTTTTGAAGTGTTGGGTGGAGAAACTTAGTTTTTATTCATTTCCCTTTTATGCTCGGTTTGACTATTGGTGCACTCCTCCCTCCGAAACGAGCAAATACAATTCTTTAACATTAATTTGTCATAAATATCTGATGTGACTCTCCTTTAAAAGGCAACATTAAATTCGACGAAATATCGTTTATCTTTACAAAGTTTGTTTCTTTCTTCAGAATGCTCTTCAGAATGCTCTTAAAATGAACTCAAAAACTGCATATAAGTCAAACATATATTTAGCCTTGTGCTAAAGTTCGTTTTTAATGGCGAAACCCACGCGAGCGAAGCCGTGGGCAACAGCTAGTACCACATATGAACGTTTCTGTATCACATCTGTGCATTCCTGGACGTTCTTTTAGAGTACTTTTCGAACTCCATGTCAACTATAATACCCGGAATTTATTTAAAAAACAACGACTTGAACAAATTTGCAGCTTTTTGGTAATCTTGTGAGTACTCCATCTATGTAAATCTTTTGTATTTCTGCTTCAAGCTAGTGCAAGTTTTAGACCTTTCGCGGTTAAAGAAGACGTCATTTGCCTAGATTCTCTCTTCGTAGCTCTTCTCGGATGATGTGTCCACCCATTTCATAAAAGAGTTCTGGTTATTGGAAAGGTGTTGCCGTCTCATATATTACTTTCAAATCCGAAGTGGCTTGGAACCACAGTCCCTGTTAATTCTAGAGTGGACGTTCCATAATGAAGGAAAATCGGGGACAAATTAAAATTTTGAGTACGTGTCTGCTTCCATAGATGTGGCTTATCATTTGTAAATTAATCAAGTCTTGCATCAGCCTTCGCTTACGCCCCTTATTCATGTCGTCAATTCAGTCTTCAGTTTGCACGCCAACTTTTGCCCTCGCTTGCATTCTTTGCAGCGTAAATTTGTTTTCATTCGCTTCTCCACATGTCCGACGCAATCTTTTTTCTTGACTATAGTATTACAACGTATGGGCTTACATCGAGATGTAAGTAGAATGTTTAACGCCGCGTATCTTCTACGATCTTAAAAATATCACCAGGGGCTCTACCTCTATTTTCCCGGAACTGCCTGAACGATAGATCGAGTATTGATCTTTGTGACTCACGTACTATTTATTATATTCATCTTCTGCATTATTTAATTTATTTTACAACCTGGAGGCTTGACTAAACTAGATTTAACGATTGTATCAAACCTTTTAGGTGTAGTGACTCCGAACTGGGAATTAGAGCCCTTTTTCCACGTCTCATCTCTTGACACACTCAGCTTCAGTAATCAATTGCACGCTTCACAATTTGTTTGTTCTTCTGAAACGCCCATACGCTTTGTCGATAAACGGGCATGAAATCTTGAAAATTAATCCACTAATTCACGATCACCGTGGATTAGATTTGCAATTTGCTAAAAATTGAAATAGCATTGTGCTTTTAAGATCGGTACATCATTGTCTGGAGACTTTCTCAATCTCTCAGCCTATTTCGCTGTGTGTCGTTTTCCTCACAATATCCTTTTTTCGATCAGTCTTCATGAATCTTTCGAGTAAATTTTTTAATACTTTTAATATATTTTTTTTTATAATTTATATTTTTGTGTTTTCTGGGATTCGAACCTTGAATCTCCCGCTCAGTGATCTCACAGTAAACCACTGAGGCACTATGCCCCAACAACCACTAACTATTCTTCTCCTGATTCGTGTTAAGCATCTGCTACAATCTTTTATGACAATGGTCATTTCCAACCAGCCAAACACACCTTTGAAGTTGTCAAACCAATGCGTTTGTTGTCGATTGTGAGCAAACGCGGCACCTATCTTGAGGAAAGCTTTTTCATGTCCAAATATTTATTTAAAATCGGAATCACTGAACCATTTGATAAGCTTGTGGCCTCTTCAAGCTCGCGCAATTTCACTCGCTGATCGTCCATTATCAAACCATGGATTTTGTCGACCATTTCTGATTGAACGACCGCACCGAAATTAAGTAAACCAGTGGTGAATGGTTCCAATCGATGGCGAAGAGTCCCCATAATATTTGTCAAGCTTTTGTTTGGTTTGCGTGATAGTTTTTTCTCGCAAAAAATTGTGTTTAATGAGCACTCGAAATTCACTTTTTTTCCATTTTAACGAAAATGCTAGTAGGCGTCTATATAAAATGGCTGTCACAACAAAATTATTTGACAGATCTTCTTCTGACAGATCTGCGTTCTTTTGAAAGATGATTCTTGAAAAAACAAAATTTAAAATTAAGGTGACGACACAATTTGTGTTAATTTTCAGGGACTAATTGACCCACCCTCGTATGTAGGTACATATAATTATACAAGCTCACCTTATCCGTAGTAATATACCATCTCATCGATGAATCTCGATGCTTTAGTATTATACCACTAGCTTCTCATTCTGATCCAAATAGAAATGCTGCGTGATTTACGGTGGGTTAACACTATATAAGACAAACACAAAGCAAGTGCAAACATTAAATTTTTTGTAATTTGTTTTAAGGATCAAAAGTATAGCAATTTTTAATCTACGTATTTACTTTACTTTTTTTTATATGTAATATTTATTTTCATTTTGAGAAAAATTGAGTTTGCAAAAAATTCTTTCTTCTAAATTGACTGAAAATTGGATGTGATCAATGAGCAATTTACTCAAAGTATAAATTAGAATTTTTGAAAAAAAAAATATATGACAATTATTTTAGACTGGTAAATGAAAATTGAAAAAATTAAAATGTGATTTCACTGAACGTCCAATTTCGTTTACGATATAAAACTATGTAATTGCAATATTTTTCTTACCATGATTTTTAAATGGTGCTATTTTATTTGTCGAAATAAATTATTGCAAAATGATTGAAAAGAGCCATAAAAAAAAAAAAAAAACATCGAACAGCACAACTAAGTTTTCAAATAATATTTTAACGCACTTTTATAAACTAAATATTTAATAGTAGGTACTAATACTTATTTGTATAACAATAATCGCCATAAACATATGCATTAAATAAGCTTAAATAAATAAACAAAAAAAGAAAACAAATTCGAATAAATCAAATTGGAAATGCCAAGATACTTTCAGAGAATTTTTTTCATCAACTGTAGTTTATAATAATATAAACGATATATTTTTAAACAAATATAAGTTAACATCGTCAACCACTCGCACGCGCAGCGGAAATGCTGACCTAGCGTCTGGGGCGAGAAACGAATTTCCAGGGAAATTCACGTTGGGAAATAAAATGCAAGCTAGGGAAATCAACATTGCAATAAACTAATGAAAATGCAACCTTCAATAATTTTACTTGTACGAGTCTTCTTTATTTTTAAGTTAGTCTTAATCGATACTTCATACAATAAAGGACAGGGCAATCTGCCCTGAAAAGTATTTTTTTTAAATAATTTCGGCGTAAATTCTATTAACTGGCGCCCGAGCAGGGACCGTGCGGCTTTACTAAATAGTCAATACGCGTACGAATAATAAACGCACTTATAAACTAAAATAATCGTGGAAATAGTGCTAGTGAGAAAAATATAGTGGACACCAAGCCGCGAAATCATCGCTAGTGCGTGAGACAAAATAGTGGACACCAAGCCGCAAGTTTCATAGTGGACACCAAGCCACGAAATTTTCACTATAGTGCGTGTAAGCAACAAAAGTGGACACCAAGCCGCAAGTTGTGTAAAGTGGACACCAAGCCACGAAATTATTGATAGTGCGTGTAAAACAAAGTGGACACCAAGCCACAAGTTTCGTAACGTGGACACCAGGCCACGAGACTGATTAGTAATTGTGTAGGGGAAAAGAGGCCCCCGAGTAATCCTGTAAAACAGGGATAAAAAGGAGTTCCGGAATAGCGAACAGCCGCCCCAACCAACAGCCACGGTCCAGAACCCATCTTCGTTATGAGAATTGAAGCCGTTATATTTCTGTAAGAATATTTTTGTCCTTTGTAATTTGTAATCGATTTTGTAACATCCTAAGACTCAACTAGAATAAGATCCAAATTTTAATTTCTGTAAGAACATTTTTTTTTTTTTTTTTTTTATACATAATTCGTAATTATTTGTGTAACAACTTAAGACTCATCTAGATTAAGACCCATTTTAATTATTTTTGATTCAATTTCAATTGCGAATCTCGGTTCACATTCATTGACTTAATTTCAATCACAAAAATTTCAAAATGTCGAACCCAAATAACTTAATCAGACCAGCCCGCTTAGAAGTACCAGGAGAAAATGCTGCTCCTCCTGCTCCTCCTGCCCCCTCCTTTACAAACCAAATAGACGATAACTTGGTACATCTCATAACCAGACTCGTAACCGAAACACTACACATTCAACCACGACATATACGCAATCCTCTCCCCAACAAAAAGATTTTCTATGCTAATTCCGTAGGGGGAAACATTAGAATAACCCACCATAGTCTTATTCCTCTTTTTGGTACTGAAATAGGCCCCTTACAATTTTTTATACTTCCTACCCTTATATCATTCGACGGCATTATAGGGAACGATACCCTTAAAAGCCTGAATGCGGTTATTCACATAAATGATAACTATATGAAAGTTCACCAGAACACTTTTATCGAACTTAAACAGCATCTAACTGAAACCGTAAATAGCGTAAATATCCGAACATCCCATTTGAATGACGAAGACTCTAACTATCTCACTAAAGTTATTGGGTCTTTTCCGAAACTCTTCTCTGATCCTGACGAGAAACTTACTTATGCGACAACTGTGAAAGGAGAAATTCGTACAATAGGTAACGAACCAGTCTATTCGAAATCCTACCCCTACCCAAGAGGACTTAAAGAAGAAGTTGAAAAACAAATCAACCAACTTCTAAATGATAATATTATCAGGCCGTCGAAATCTCCATATAATTCGCCAGTCTGGATCGTCAACAAAAAATTGGACGCTTCAGGCGAAAAAAAATATCGAATGGTGATCGACTACCGAAAACTTAACTCGGTCACCATTGCCGACAGATACCCCATTCCGGAAATCAATGAGGTCCTAGCTAACCTCGGCGACAACAGATGGTTTTCTGTCATAGATTTGAAGAGCGGATTTCACCAAATCAAGCTCAGAGAATCCGATATTGAGAAAACGGCGTTCTCTATCAATAACGGGAAATTCGAGTTCACTCGTCTTCCCTTTGGTTTGAAAAATGCTCCGGCGATTTTCCAAAGAGCTCTCGACGATATCCTAAGAGAGCACATCGGAAAACGATGTTACGTCTACATCGATGATATTGTCATCTTTGGAAAAGACAAGGCTGAACATTTTAAAAACCTGAAAGCCGTCTTTGATACTCTAGAACGCGCCAACATGAAGATTCAGTTGGATAAATGCGAATTTTTCAAGACCGAGGTGGAATTCTTAGGATTCATCATCAGCACTGATGGCATTAAGACTAACCCTAAAAAGGTTCATGCCATTACAGAGCTACCACCCCCAAAAACGCTCAAAGACCTGAGATCTTTTCTAGGTATGTCAGGGTATTATCGCCGATTTATCAGAGATTATGCGAAAATAGCGAAACCCCTGACATCCCTTTTAAGAGGGGAAGACGGACGAGTGTCCAGACATCTCTCTAAAAATAAAAAGATAGATCTTGACGAAAATTGCATTTACTCATTTAACCAAATTAAAGACTCCTTAACTTCCAAAGAAGTAACTCTCACTCACCCGAACTTTAACAAAGACTTCGAACTCACGACGGACGCATCCGACTATGCAATTGGTGCTGTCCTATCCCAGGACAGAAAACCCATAACATTTCTCTCAAGGACACTGACAAAGACAGAAGAAAGCTACGCCACTAACGAGAAAGAGATGCTCGCCGTCATCTGGGCTCTAAACTCGCTTAGGAATTTCCTTTACGGATCAAAAAAGGTAAATATTTATACGGACCACCAGCCATTAACATATGCGCTGAGTAATAGAAACACAAACCACAAGATGAAGCGATGGAAGGCAATTCTGGAGGAGTACAACTACGAACTCAAGTACAAACCAGGAAAGGAAAATGTAGTTGCCGATGCTTTATCTCGACTGCCACAAAAAACACAAATAAATTCAATGACCATGACGCAACATAGTGATGAGAGTTCTTCACATAACCTGATACCAGCAGTTGAAGTACCCATTAACGTTTTTCGAAATCAGCTGATTTTAGAAATCGGGGACACAACTAGCCATCAATTCTTAATTCCATTCCCCACGTACCACAGACACGTTTTTGTACAACCCAGTTATAGCAACTCAGATATCATTTCAATTTTTAAAAAATATTTAAATCCCAGTGTAATAAATGGCTTGCAAACAAAAGAAGAAATAATGGGCCGAATACAAAACATTTATCCCGAACATTTTTCCAAATACAAAGTTAGATACACTCAAACAATAGTTGAAGATCTGGCCAACGAAACGGAGCAGGAAGAAAAAATATTAAGTATCCATCGCAGGGCACACCGTAATCCAGAAGAAAACCGCATACAACTTCTTCAACATTTTTATTTTCCGAAAATGGCATCAAAAATCAAAAGACTAGTAAAAGTATGTAGAATTTGCAAAGAAAACAAATATGAACGACACCCAAATAAACCTATCCTTGAACCAACTCCAATCCCTAATTATCCTGGCCACACTCTGCATTTAGATATTTATTCAACGGAAAAAAAAACTGGTATTAACCGCCATATGCAAGCTCACCAAGTTCGCCAAGACTAAAATTATCAAGTCAAGAGCAATAACCGACCTCAGGCAACCTCTTCGAGAAATCTTATTCTCTTTCTGCATTCCCGAGAGTGTTGTCATAGACAACGAAAAAGCCCTTAATTCGGTATCCATATTATCCATGATGGAAGACGAGTTGGGCATTCGTATTCACAGAACACCACCCTACAAATCCGAAGTAAACGGGCAGATTGAGCGGTTTCATTCAACTCTCTCAGAGATCATGAGATGCCTCAAGGCCGAAAAGGTATCCCGATCCTTCGAGGAACTGCTCGAAAGAGCCACTAACGAATATAATTTTACAATTCACTCCACAACAGGAAAAAAACCGGTCGAACTCTTCTTTGGTCGATCTCCACAAATAACCCCCGAAGAACTTGATAAAACCAGGCAGAATAATATAGATAAAATTATCCAAAAACAAGAACAAGATTTAAGTTATCATAACCAAACCAGGAAACCATGTAAGATGTACCATCCTGGAGACGTCATTTACATAAAGCATAACAAAAGAATTGGTTCTAAACTCACCGTCCGATATAAAAAGGAAGTAGTTAAGGAAAACAAGAATACAACTGTCGTGACTGAATCCGGCAAAACGATCCACAAAAGCAATATTAGGAACTGAACAATAAATTTCATATCTCTCTTTTCAGACATGCATTATGCATCGCGGAAGCGGAAATCCAAATTTTGGACTTCTCTAATTCTCAATTCGTTTCAATACACACTGGACAAACAAAGATACAGAACGGAAATTTCAAATTGATCCATGACATTGACCTCGACCAATACGACCAACTCTTGACCAAAATTTCTCCAATGCTTAAACTTAACGAAACAAGGAACGATTCCCTTTTCCTATACCTTTCCCATGAGCACGAGCAAATAAAAAATTTGATATCTAACCTAAAACCAAAAAGGGTAAGAAGATCTCTAGATTTTATAGGTTCGACGTGGAAGTGGATTGCCGGTAATCCCGACCACAACGATTTCATTACTATCAAAAGAAAAATGAATAACCTACTTACTAACTCTAACGATCAAGTTGTAATAAATAAATTGCATAATGAAAGAATTAATAACATAACCAAGATTACGAATGAGATTGAATCAATGCTAAAAACCAATAAAAATTTCAACAGAGATGTAATATTAAATATTCAATACAAATTTAAAATTTTAAAAGAAGAATTAGTTAACATTAATTTGGCCATACATTGGGCGAAACTAGGAATTGTTAATTCAATGATTCTATCAAAAGAAGAAATAAGCCTAGCTGTAAAAACACTAAATCAAGAGAATGTCCCTTTCACTACTATAGAAGAAGCTCTTAATTTTGCTGAAATAAAGATAATAACAAACACAGCTTCCATACTTTATATTGTTAATATCCCTACTACCGATCCTTCCACATATGAACGAATATTATTAAAACCTGTGAAGAGAAATGGAGTAGCCATAGAAATAGACTATAAAGAAGTTGTAAGAAACAAAAACGAAATTTTTGGCGTAACTAATGATTGTAAAGTAATAAATAGTGTTTCAATTTGTAATAAAAGAGATCTTATAAATATTGCTAACTCAGCATGTATTCCCAACCTATTAAATAGTAAAATAGCAACATGTAATAAAGTGAATAGTCAGCATATCCCGTCGATCGAGGAAATAACAAGTGGAATGATCCTGCTTAACGACTTTAACGGAACTCTCCAAGTCGAATCCACGCCTCGGAACCTTACTGGTACCTTCCTTATTAAATACGAGAAAACCAACATAACGATAAATAATAGAGTATTTGCGGCATACGAAGCTTCTACACACACCGTTCTTCCAGCCATACTGCAGCCAACACCCATAGAGAACAGATTCCATCGACTATTGTCGCTCGAAATGATGGGCGAACTCCACATCAACAATACCAAAAGTATCGAGTTGCTCAAAAGCGAAAACGAAGCTTACGCATTCATCAGCTGCGGAACAATAAGTCTCATCGGGATTATCCTAGTAATTATCACCATCTATAGAATCATAACAAGGCATTCAAGTAATGAAACCAGAGTCATGATCCAGCAGCAAGAAATTAAGAACATCGAAGCTCCACCACACACTGAAAGTTTACCAAAAGGAAGAATCCAACAAACAAAGTTCAACGACCTTCCTTACTTTTAGGCGATTGAGGACCATCGCATTTAAAGGGGGAAGAGTTAACATCGTCAACCACTCGCACGCGCAGCGGAAATGCTGACCTAGCGTCTGGGGCGAGAAACGAATTTCCAGGGAAATTCACGTTGGGAAATAAAATGCAAGCTAGGGAAATCAACATTGCAATAAACTAATGAAAATGCAACCTTCAATAATTTTACTTGTACGAGTCTTCTTTATTTTTAAGTTAGTCTTAATCGATACTTCATACAATAAAGGACAGGGCAATCTGCCCTGAAAAGTATTTTTTTTAAATAATTTCGGCGTAAATTCTATTAACTTATACAAGACAACATTTTTGTAACTTTTATACTCATTGTAGAGATTATGTGAATGTGAATAGGAAAATAAATAAAAAAAAAGACTTAGAACAGCAAATATTCTTTATTGCATTTTTTGTATTTATTTTTGCTCCAGATTTTTTTTTTTTTTTTTTTAATTTCTCAGATCGAGTAAAAGGGAGTGTATATGGGTAAGTTAAGATTAGACTGGGGTCGAATTACAACATCAGTTAACGAGTGAATGAAATCCATACGCTATCGAGTGATCGAGTAACTACATTGGGATGATCACATAAGAATGGTCACGTATCGAGTGCACTTTGAAGATTGTACTAGTTCAATTCTACTACATTGAATTGAGATGGCTGACAAATGTCAAAACTATTTATTTTTGTGTGAGGAAGAGTTTTGTATTTATCGTCTTCAATTAAAAATTTAATATTTACTTTATTTTTCATCTTCTGAATCAGAGGATGATCGCTATGAGTGTATTGAACGATGAGAGAATGCCAAATTTCGATACTCGATACTCGATCTCTTAAGCGGTCATGTCAAATCAACATTTATCAGTCACGTGTTGCTCGATAACTGATGCGGTAATTCGACCCCTGAAAGGGGAAGAGACTGAAGCGACGTACAGTGGGACCGAAACGGGTTCACTGTCTCAAAAATCTGTACCTCTTATGTTTTAAGTGATAGCAACTTGAAAATTTGTACATGTATTATTGAAATTAGTTTTAGGTGATAACGAACGAAAGAGAGCTAAAAATAGTTAAAACTTGTTGGTTGATGCATGTACAAAGAGTCTCAATGGACTTTTTACTTGATTTTGGTAGGTTATTTTACATTTGTGTTTTTATTAAAAGGGAGCAGTGAAAGTAATTGACAATAAATTGTAGCAAGTGAAGGATTTTAGTTAATTAGCGATTAATTTTTTTTTTTTCCTAGGGTTGGTGAAAAAATCTTCCATAGACACTATGAGGATAGCTAGCGCGTGCTCATAGTAGTGTCAGATTCTTACTGACTAAAAAAACCACCCTGCGATTTAATTTGTTATATATTGCATCTAAGAAGGACCTTATCAAGCAATTTTTCTATCATGAAAAAACTCGTTTGGCAGGTTACTTTCCACTGAAAGATCCTGCATGTTCCGCAATCTAGGCGCGGTTGATTCCTATCTCGTCAAGTCGAAAGGTTTCGTCCTTTGTAGTCGGCGCAATAAATTGCTTTCATCCAGAATTTGTAGGATTGTATTGTTGACATGTCCGATTAGTCGGTTTCTATGCTTTCTCGCGAAGCTTCTAATTTCAGCTTCGATTGTCGGAATTCCGAGATCCCTGTGGATGTCATCGTTTCTAGTATACCACGGTGCGTGGACAATTTCTCTTAGCACTTTATTTTGAAAAGTTTGTAAAATATTGGCGTTTGTTTTCTTGGTACAGCCCCAAAGTTGAATACCATAAGTCCACACCGGCTTTAGCACTTGCTTGTATAAAAGCAGTTTGTTCTCAATACTGAGCTGGGAGTGTTTTCCGAGCAATCAGTTCATTTCTCTATATTTGATTTCGAGTTCTTTACGTTTCATTTTCACGTGCGAATTCCATTTCAGTTTTGCGTCGAGTGTCATTCCAAGGTATTTGGCCTCGTTTGCAAAAGGTATTCGGGCCAAGTTTAGGAAAATTGGCAAGACATTAGTTTTCTTATAAGTAAAATTCACGTGAACAGATTTAGATTCATTTAGGGCGATCCGCCAGTCCCTCGTCCATTCATTTACTTTATTCAGTGCGTTTTGCAGTCGTTTCTTCGATGGTTTTACCTACGGCTAGGATAGCGGTGTCATCGGCAAACGTAGCCAGGATAGTGCCATCTTCTTTCGGTATATCTCGAGTATATAACAGATAGAGAAGTGGCCCAAGAACGCATCCTTCCGGTACACCGGCCGAAATTAGCGATTAATGAGCAATTAAGTTTTGAGCAAATGAGTTTAGTTTACAGTAAAAGGAGAGTAATAAGGCATAAAAAAAATTTGAAAAAAATTGCATTTAGAAAGATTAAATTTGGAAGTTAATATATTCTCGAACAAGTATAATATGGTGATTATTCACTTTCAGGCAGAACCAAGAGCATTTTGGCTTCATCCAAAAACTCCTTGGAAACGGTCTCAGTCGGTGTCCTTAAACTTGCAATATATGGATCTGATGTAAATAATAATGTATTTAAAACATCTTCATTAGTTGCTGAACGAGAATACTTCCTGGAATGATGTAATCGGTATCGTCTGTAGTCTTTGTTCCGCGCTTCCTGTGCATCTTCAGACAATTGGCCTATTGGTAAAATTGTGAAATGCCTTATAATACTCTCCCCGTGAATAAGGATTTTATGAACAGAGGACGACATGTAATACCAATTGTATTGTAGCATAATAATAACTACGCTCCTATGTCTATGCAGCAAATTCCGAAGTGACTTTCCATTCTGGCAGAATTTTGGTTCGAACTGTCCTTTCATTCGAGGTTCGTGTCTGGGACAAAGTCTCCACAGCTCATGTCAACGAAAGAGACGAATAATATCAGAGATAAAAGGGAATTATAACTGCAAGAATTATTTCTCTTGTTCCAGTGGTCGAAGAATTTGGTAGAAGTTTCTGGCTATCAGAAACTTCTGCTATATAAGGACAGATGGCGATCAAAAAAAGACACAGTTGGTTTAGAACCGTGGCGAAGAGATTGGAAAAGTGATAATGGGCGAAGTTGTAATTTGGTGATAAATTGAAAGTTGAGAGTGAACAAGAAAAAGTAATTAGTTTGGATTTGTGAATTAAGTAATAGAATTAAATAATAGAAAGGAGATAAAGTGATTTGAGAGGAAAGAGACCTTGTAAGAAAAGAATTTGCGAAGAATAGTATAGTGTGAACTTGAATTGTTCTATAGAGTAGAAAATAAAGAAATAATTTCACAGAATAATTGTTTTATCTACTCGAGCCGTAGCTTGCATATTACATTGGTGTTAGAAGCGGGATAAAACTTATTCTGTGAATAACTATTTCCGTGGTGTGAAATTGCACAAGCAAAAAAAAAAAAAAAAACGATTTCTGTGTTGAGTTAATTAGTTGCGCAAAATGGGTCGCAAATTGGGAAAACTAACTATAACTCAACTAAAGGCAGAACTCAGTAAGCGGAACCTCGACACAACTGGGGGAAAAGATGCCCTACTGATTCGTCTGGAAGAAGCAGTAACGCAGGAAGGTGAAAATCCGCACGACGTAGAGTTTGACGTGGAAGAGGAACCAGCAAGTACAGCAGCCGACCCGGGTATAACAAGTCTGCTCCTGCAACTTAAGTTAGTCATGGACGAACAAAAGAAAGCAATAGAAGACCAAAGGAATTCTATAGAACTTAAGCTGGACGACCAAAAGAAAGCAATGGACGAACAAAAGAAAGCAATGGACGAACAAAAGAAAGCAATGGACGAACAAAAGAATTCTCTAGATGCTCTAGAAAGTAAACTTGATGAGCAAAACAAGAACTTGGAATCCAAATTCGAAGTGATCGAAGAGAAAATCGAGAAGGTCGAGACGCAACTCGAAAAAGTCGAAACTAGATTCGATGAAAATTTTGAGAAACATGAAACTCAGTTCGGGAAGATAGAGACTCAGTTTGAAAAAGTAGAAAAGCAAGTTGAAAATCTTGCTAAGGAGCTCAGCAACGTGAAGAGACAGAAAGCACGGGAATATTCCACTGACGGTCTGAGAAGAAAGGAGATGCAGCCTCCTATCTTCGATGGTCAAACATCATGGCCAATTTATAAAAGGCAATTCGAAGCGGCCACAATGACCAATAGCTGGGACGATGAAGAGAAGTCCATTGCACTCACACTTGCACTGAGGGGTCCAGCTGCGGAGCTCTTGCAGACCATCCCGGAAGATAAACAGCAGAACTACGATTCTCTGGTTCAGGCTATCGAGATGCGGTTTGGGGATGAACACATGCAGCAGGTGTACAGGGTTCAGCTGCGTAGTCGAGTCCAGAAAAGGGGGGAAACGCTCCAACAGTTGCAAGCGGATATAGAGCGACTAGCCCATCTTTCATACCCTAAAGCCGGTGAGGAGCTTATCAACGAAATGGCGGTGGAAGCTTTTATTCAGGCCATAGAGGACAGACAACTGCAAACGGCTGTAAGGATGGCTGAAAAGCGAACACTCCCCGAGGCTTTGGCATTCGCTTTGTCAATGAAGGCTGCGGACCAAGCATATCAGGGAATACACCGTGTCAGGGAAATGTCCGTCGTGGAATGCTCATGCCAGAGAACAGCCGTCATGGATGAAGACAAAGCTAGCGGAAGTCAAATCCGTTGCTGGAATTGCAACCAAACCGGACACCTACAACGGCAGTGCAGAAGTGCACCTAGACGAGGAAATTGTCCACATTGCGGAAGTAGGAGAAGCAGAGAGGAAGCATCTGGCGGTGATAACATCCATCCTGTCAGTCAGACTTCCCAAAACCAGCAGTCGGGAAATGCGTAAGGACCAACTTCGCGGGGCAGAAGTTGGTTACGGGAATCGAGGCCCCCAGGACCACCATTCAAGTTTCGCAAACCAAACGGGGTAACAAGAGCCTGACAGTGGAGGCACTAATCAACAAGAAGAAGTGCGTAGCCACCATCGACACAGGTGCCACTGCCTCCATTGTAAGAAGAGATATCGTCAGAAGCTCCTGGCTGCACAACACCAACAGCTACTGCCTGAAGACTGCAACAGGGGAAATGGCGAAGGTGTTTGGAGAAGTTCGTCTTACGATTACTCTGGCGGGACTGACGTTCTCCCATGCGTTTCTGGTGGCAGACATATGCGACGAGTGCATCATCGGAATAGACTTCATGAAAGCAAATGAAGTAATCTTGGACATCGGGATGCAAGTACTGACGTATCGAAATGTGGAGATTCCGATGGTGTACGGAAACGAGAATGCCGTAACTCTCAGGACAGTCATCAGCAAAGACGAAGTTTTGCCGCCGTCTTCAGAGACAATCATTTGGACGAAGCTGGAAGGTGATCTTGGGAGCCACCGATTCTACATAGTAGAACCAGACCCGGAGAAGAATTCTCAAGACTACATCGTGGGAAAGACGTTAGTTGAACCAAAGAACACCATGGTTCCAGTGAGAGTTTTGAACGCAAGACCACACACTGTCAAACTAAGGCGAGGGGAGGTGACTGGAAAATGCACGCCGATTACCGCCGTCGCAACAATATCTGAACGTGGTCCTCCAAAACCTCTCCCATCACCTTGGACAGCGGAAACGAGAGAGACGATTCTCCAGTCCAGTGAGCTGAATCAGGAGCAGCGAACTATGGCAGAGAATCTTATCAATGAGTACGCTGATGTATTTGCCTCACAGGACGGAGAATACGGCCGAACACACCTGGTACAACATCGAATAGACACTGGTGATACTAGACCAATTCGTCAGCCTGCTAGGCGCCTTCCATTGGCAAAGCAGACAGAAGTTGCAGAGATGGTGTCGGCAATGGAGAAAGAAGGTGTGATTGAAAGTTCCAAAAGTCCGTGGGCATCATCGGTTGTACTGGTTAAGAAGAAAGATGGCAGCACGCGGTTCTGCGTGGACTATCGGCAGCTCAATTACGTCACCAAGAAAGACAGCTACCCTCTGCCACGGATTGACGACACGCTAGACACACTATCAGGAGCCCGATGGTTTTCCACTCTCGACTTGAAGAGTGGCTACTGGCAGGTACAGATCCATCCAGAAGACCGGGAGAAAACCGCCTTCACCGCAGGAAATGGGCTATGGCAATTCACGGTAATGCCATTCGGGCTGTGCAATGCTCCGGCGACTTTCGAGCGATTGATGGAATGTGTCCTGCAAGGGTTAACATGGAAAACCTGTTTGGTATACTTGGATGATGTCATCGTCGTAGGAAAAACGTTTGCGCAACACCGAGACAATCTAAGGGATGTGTTTCAAAGGCTTCGAAGTGCCCACCTGAAGCTCAACCCCAAGAAGTGCGCCCTGTTTAGAGCGGAAGTCAAGTACCTGGAACACATAATTTCAGCGAAAGGAGTGAGAACCGATCCGGAGAAGGTCGAAGCGGTGAAAACAAAAATGCTGTAGAATTGATGTGAAAATAGAAAATCTCACAATATTAAAGCGATTGACATTTTATCGAAAATTGTTTGAGCAGAAAAGTGAGTACTTTAATTATTTTTCAAATTGTATAGACATTTATACTTTCAATCGAAAATTTGTCGCAGTGGGAAGGGGAAAGCGTTGTACAGAAGAGAAACGTGATCTTATAAGAAAATTAAGAGGAGAAGGTAAAACTTATGCCGAAATTCAAAATCTCATAGACTGTACTGCACCAATGATAGCCAATGCCATCAAATATGCCGAAAAACCCGAATCCCGCCGAAGAAAACGAAAAACAAACACGGTAGATGACAGGTCCATTGTCCGGTAGAGTAAAATTCACCCCTCTGCCTCGTCGTTTGAAATTCAAAAAGAGCTTGAATTATCTGTAAGTGCAGTGACTATTCGCAGACGCCTTCTAGAAAATGATTTACACGCACGAAGTCCGCGAAAAGTGCCTCTCTTGACAAAAAAAACACCTTAAAAGTCGTATCCAGTTCGCGAAGAATAGACTGGCCAGATGAGAAATGGCGCAACATACTGTGGACAGACGAGAGTAAGTTTGTTCTCTTTGGTGGTACTGGTTCCTGGCAGTATGTCCGTCGTCCTCCTAATACAGAATATCAGCCCAAATACACTACAAAGATAGCGAAACATGGAGGATCAAAAATATTGGTTTGGGCATGCTTTTCATACTCTGGCGTAGGGCCGATACCTTATAGATCAAATTATGAACCAACATGTCTATATAGATATTTTAAGCAGAGCTATGCTGCCCTACGCTGAGTGTGAAATGCCTTTAAAATGGGTCTTCCAGCAGGATAATGACCCGAAACATACAAGTCGAGCAGCTAAAGAGTGGTTTCGGGTCAAAGGGATTGAGGTAATGTCTTGGCCCGCACAGTCACCCGACCTCAATCCCATAGAAAACCTGTAGGGTGATATAAAAAAGGAAGTGAGGAAGGCAAAACCATCCAATAATCGGGAACTTTGGGAGGTAGTGAAGGATTCTTGGGTGAAAATCCCAAAAGAGCGTTGTACGAGGGACCTTCGATAATTCCGTACAATAATATAGAAAATATGGTTTTTCGGCAAAAATCTATTTCATTTTTCAACATAATCTCCTTTTAACTTGATACACTTAGCCCAGTGATTCTTCAACTTTTTTAAGCCGTCCGAGTAATAAGATTATTCCAACTCTGCAAAATAGGCCTCTGTTGCGGCGATAACCTCTTCATTTGATGTGAATCTCTTACCTCCAAACCATTGTTTCATGTTTGGAAACAGAAAATAGTCGCAAGGGCAAAATCTTTCTGTCCTGCCCCTCATTCTACATAGTTAATTATTATTTGTAAGCAAAATTAAATTGAATTTTTGTACTCTCAGTACTATAAAAGATTATGTCTTAATGTACAAACCTTTTGTGTCAATAAATTAAATTGAATTGAATATGGTGGATGAGAAAGCAGTTCTTGGCGCAATTCGTTTAATTTCCCCATTGCGCCGACAGCTTTCGCATATCCAAATCTCTTTTCAAAATGTTGTGTGATCATTTGAGATGCCTACAGCCTCAGTAATCTCACACACTTTAATTCTCCTATCGTCCATACCATGATTTTTGTCAGCCATTTCTGATGTGGTGACCTCAAATGGACGTCCAGGACGCTCGGCGTCCTTTGGGCTCATATCTCCGCACCGGAAATTTCAAAACCATTTGTAAATCATTTCAAGCGACGGTGCAGGGCCCTCGTAGTTTCCGCAGCTGTTTTCTTCTTCAAATAATAGTGTTTTATCACTACACACAATTCGCTTTTCTCCATGTTTGCAAAAATACGAGAAGTTGTCTGCTTCCAGTGGCTGTCAAACACAAACTAAATGACATATCTGAAACAGACGTCAATTTGCGCTTGCACCGCCACCTGTCGAGATTGTACGGAATTATCAATCGCTCCTCGTAGTTATAAATAGAGTCCTGCTTGCCTATAAGTTTAAAATTTGGTGGACAGCAATAAGCAAAACTATATTGAAGTGCAAAAGGCGACAGTTCTTAGTATAACTATATAACATATAACAAACGAGAAGGGTGCATAAGCCTGTATAACTTCGCCATTCGGCTAATAAGCCCTTGAAAGTGCAAAAATATTGTACATATCTCTCTAAGTACGTTGACAGCGTCATGATCGATGATACTTTTCATGATTCAATATATTATAGCGGGAAATTGCTGTCTATTGCAAAAATATGGTGAAACAACATTCAAAACTGCAAAAATGCAGAAGCTAAAATAGATGCAAACAAATCCAAAAGTGTACAAATAATACTTATCTCGGAATCCAGATATCTCTAGCGACATAGCCTGCTAAGAAAATACGAACAGCAAATCTGCAGAGATTGTGAAAATCCTGATCCTTGGGAACTCTTGTTTCTCAGAACTGACTTAGCAAACATGCCGTTGAAGACGGTAATAAAATACTGTGTCAATTCCGGATTGAAACAGTGTTGCTTTCAAGCGGAAAGTGCAATATCTAACTTTCTTTTACAGCAACCATTCTAATGCTCTTCTCCTGTCTATCTTGCACATCCTTCTCCTTTCTCTTCTCTTTATACGAGTAGGTCTGACTTATGGGCATCGTTAGGAGTCCCCGTAGACTGCTTCAGTAATAATTGTACTTCAATTTAGTTTGTTTAAATTTTAATTTTTTTTTTTTTTTTTTATAATTTGCACGTGTTAAAGGGGATATGAATACCCTTATACTAATTTTTAGAACACGTTCGTTTTTGTGGAAAGGAAGAGACAGAGAGAAAGACAGAGTGTGTGGTTTGAAACTCAGGTGGGATTTAGTTTCTGTAAACTCCAAGGGTGGCTGTCCAGATAACTGGGGAGTATTTTGTTTTTGTTTTCGCTGTTATTGTCGTTGCTTATGATTCACAGTATTTTTTTTCCGTCCTCCTGATGTCATCATCACGATCAAGTTGCGTTTTGGCCATATGACCACACTACTGCCAGTGTTATGCCTTCACAGTAGAGTTGTCTTAGCTTTCGCAAGTGATCGACTTTTTTATTTATTTCATGTGAAATAAATAGATGATTATTGACATCAGGATTTGAACCGTGAATCAACAGCGTGACAAACGATGATGTTACCACTACACCACGGCCACCCTTAAAAATTTTACTTGTTTGAACTTGGTATAATTATTTTATTGTCATTGCATCCGTGAGTTCAAAAAGCATTTTTTTTAAACAAGCTGACACAAATAGTTAGAGCGAGTTCGGCTAAGTAAAATGTGTCGAATTCTTAACGAACGTGATGATAGCGTGAACGGATCTAGTATTTCTTAGAACTAATAATTATAAGCATTGTATATATTTAGGGATAAGGTTTGTTTCAACCTGAAAAGTCGCAACATGTAAAGAACCACAAATTAAATACCTCACTTTATTGAATCTTGCTTTCTTCGTGCTTAGAAAGAAGTAAACAAGACGAACTGGTCTTGCCTCTTTTTCCAGCGATTAGTAGTGCTATTATGCACAGCCAACAGCAATCGAACCATGGGCTGCGACTTTGTGGCAGTTAAAGTTAAAACCATGTAGTCTGAACATCGACGCCACTATAAACGTGACAATATTCACATATTATATTGAATTCACTGTAAAATATAAATTGTCTAACATACAAACCATTTTTTGTTTTCAAAACACCATGTCAATCCGCAAGGAATGTACGTATTGCTACATTCCACCCCATATTTAATTATATTTTCTCTTTTTTTTTAATAAACAAATTATATCGTGCTTGTTGCTTGATACAATTTGCAATCTTACAGATCTATAAATTCAGCATCCACAATGGTAAAGTAGAAATCAAACGCTACCTTGAATATGCAAACAGCGATAATTGCGAAGAGACTGATGAGGTAACATGCATAACAAGCTCATCCGATGCTTCATTATTCGCTGTTGGCCTAAAAAGTGGAACAGTTGAGGTAAGTTTAAAAAAATGTCATCACTTTTTTTTTTAATTTCAATTCTAATTGGTCTCCCATTCAGATTTATCAAATGGGGCAGAGCTCGGTAAAATTCATTTTTCGCCTTCTGTCACATAAATCCAAGATATACGATCTAAAATTCTCACCAAACACCGATATACTGGTGAGTTGTTCCGAACAACTTTGCTTTTGGCACGTCGCATACATTGTGAATAATCCATTTGATTCGGGGACGAAACAAAAACGTCGTAGTTCACGTTTTACATCATCTCACAGTCCAGTGGAGGAAGTTACTAATGCTATTGCTGAATTAAATCATTCCGAAGACGGTGAAATGTATATGCTACGAAATCCATGGTCAAATAAACGTGGTTCAATGGAAAAACCCGAATTGCTATCGTGTATCAAATTTGTAGGTAATAAAGCAGAAATCTTCTATGCCAACGAAGATTTCACTCAGTTCAATACAATCGACAACGAAGGCGTGTACTATCATTTGTGCGTACACGACATCAGTAGAAGGATAAATACGAGTACTACCGCCACAAATGGCAATGGTCATTTGATAAATGCTGATGGAGACGATGAGGTGATTATTTGACGGCGTTATCATCGTTTCCATCCGCTGAAGAGAAATACTGTTTGGACAATAGTCTATTATATAGTCATTTATATGTTCTACGTAAATATCGCGTATTGCGGTGAATATTTTTAGACAATTTTTATTTTTCCTTCTTTATATTATGTAATTGTATATATATGTTTATATAATTTAATTGTAGCAAAAGTTACCCTAGAAGAAGTATTTCATTAAGTTCTAAACCATTCCCATGAATAAAATTAAAGGGGCACAAATAAAGTGTCACAAAAATATTGATAATTAAACAACAACAAACAAAAAAATCCTTAAATATAACAGTTCATAATGTTAAGCTTACGTTTTGGAATAATTTTTGTTTTTGTCTATGGGTTGTGCTTATATTTAGAGAGGTTTAATGTATATTTGTGCTAATTTGGACTGTGTAGTAAATTTTGTTTGTCTTATAGATTAATGGAGATTATATACCTTATTCGAATAAAATAAATATTAATACGAAGGTATGATACCCATAGAAGTGAAACAAAAAAAATAACTTGCGACGAGATATAAGAAAAAGTTTTAAAAAACTGAAGGGGCCCACAAAATAATGGGCCCACAAAATGATGGGAGTGTGAATGAGGCTCAAGTATCAGGTTGTAACATAAGTATTGCGCGATTTTTTAATGTTCTGTGCAAGATTTTAGTCGTCAATGTAGTGTGAGTTCATATTTGTAAATAATGTTGCCCATGCCATGCAACAAATATTCATAGAATACATTTATGAACGCAAATGTAGCTGCATGAATGCGGCATTCATGCATTGACAAAAATGAGTTCATAACTGTAATATGGCAGATTTGAAAACAATTTTGTCGATGACAGTTCGCCCAGATATGAACTCGGATTCCATTCCAAGTCCAAGGGATATTATTAATTTGGTGTCAACATCAGACAAGATTTTTTATTCTTCTTCAGTCCTATGTAAAAAAGTATATTTATTTCATGTTTTAAATGCAAAATAAATATGTATTTACATATATTTTAATAAAAAATAAACAATTTATGAAACAATTTTTTCTCCTGCCATTCTCATGCAGCACGGCAACAAAACAAAAACACATGCCGAATTGACAGCATGTTGACTGTAAATTTTCTTTTATGAACACAAGTGTTGCCGAACTCCTGCAATGCTAATGCAGTACTTTTACAATAATGAACGCGACATTTGCATGAATGCAGCATTTTTACATTTAAGAACTCGACCGTAATTTCCTTCATTAGACAACACATCAGCCCACCTCTCAGGCAACTTCCTAATGCCGTAACTAAAAAAATTGTTTGGCTTTGACGAACAAAATACCCCAAGAGCCTCTTGGACATCATCCTGAAAACTAAAATTTATTCCATCAAGGAAGTTTTGTAGGCTTCACAACAAGTGAAAATCTGAAAGTGTGCTAAATTTGGAGAATAAGGCGGATGCACCATTTTTTTCCCCAACCGAATTCCTGTAACTGTATGAGGGCGAGCGTTACCCTAATGGAATAAACACCCCTTCGATTAACCAGACCTGGCCGTTTTTGACCTAGTGCCGACTTTAATCTGCACAGCTGTTGACAGTAGACTTCTGCGGTGATAGTCTGGTTATGAGGCAAACATTATGCTCGGTTTGACTATTGGTGCACTCCTCCCTCCGAAACGAGCAAATACATTTCTTTAACATTGTTTTGTCATAAATATCTGATGCGACTCTCCTTTAAAATGCGACATTAAATTCGACGAAATATCGTTTATCTTTACAAAGTTTGTTTCTTTCTTCAGAATGCTCTTCAGAATGCTCTTAAAATGAACTCAAAAACTGCATATAAGTCAAACATATATTTAGCCTTGTGCTAAAGTTCGTTTTTAATGGCGAAACCCACGCGAGCGAAGCCGTGGGCAACAGCTAGTACCACATATGAACGTTTCTGTATCACATCTGTGCATTCCTGGACGTTCTTTTAGAGTACTTTTCGAACTCCATGTCAACTATAATACCCGGAATTTATTTAAAAAACAACGACTTGAACAAATTTGCAGCTTTTTGGTAATTTTGTGAGTACTTCATCTATGTAAATATTTTGGATTTCTGCTTCAAGTTAGTGCAAGCTTTAGACCTTTCGCGGTTAAAGAAGACGTCATTTGCCTAGATTCTCTCTTTGTAGCTCTTCTCGGATGATGTGTCCACCCATTCCATAAAAGAGTTCTGGTTCTTGGAAAGCTGTTGCCGCCTCATATATTACTCACAAATCCAAAGTGTGCTGGCACCACAGTCACTGTTAATTCTAGAGTGGACGTTCCATAATGAAGGAGAATCGGGGACAAATTAAAATTTTGAGTACATATCTGCTGCCATAGATGTGTCTTATTATTTGTAAATTAATCAAGTCTTGCATCATCCTTCGCTTTACGCCCCTTACTCATGTCGTCAATTCAGTCGTCAGTTTGCCCGTCAACTTTTGCCACCAAATACCCTCGCTTGCATTCTTTGCAGCATAAATTTGTTTTCATTCGCTTCACCACGTGTCCGACGCAATCTTTTTTCTTGATGGAGGTATTACAACGTATGGCCTTATATCTAGATGTACGTAGTGTTTAATGCCGCGTTTCTTCTACGATCTTAGAAATATCACCAGGGGCTCTACCTCTATTTTCCCGGAACTGCCTGAACGATAGATCGAGTATTGATCTTTGTGACTCACGTACTATTTATTATATTCATCTTCTGCATTATTTAATTTATTTTACAACCTGGAGGCTTGACTAAACTAGATTTAACGATTGTATCAAACCTTTTAGGTGTAGTGACTCCGAACTGGGAATTAGAGCCCTTTTTCCACGTCTCATCTCTTGACACACTCAGCTTCAGTAATCAATTGCACGCTTCACAATTTGTTTGTTCTTCTGAAACGCCCATACGCTTTGTCGATAAACGGGCATGAAATCTTGAAAATTAATCCACTAATTCACGATCACCGTGGATTAGATTTGCAATTTGCTAAAAATTGAAATAGCATTGTGCTTTTAAGATCGGTACATCATTGTCTGGAGACTTTCTCAATCTCTCAGCCTATTTCGCTGTGTGTCGTTTTCCTCACAATATCCTTTTTTCGATCAGTCTTCATGAATCTTTCGAGTAAATTTTTTAATACTTTTAATATATTTTTTTTTATAATTTATATTTTTGTGTTTTCTGGGATTCGAACCTTGAATCTCCCGCTCAGTGATCTCACACTAAACTACTGAGGCACTATGCCCCAACGACCACTAACTATTCTTCTCCAGATTCGTGTTAAGCATCTGCTACAATCTTTTATGACAATGGTCATTTCCAACGAGCCAAACACACCTTTGAAGTTGTCAAACCAATGCGTTTGTTGTCGATTGTGAGCAAACGCGGCACCTATCTTGAGGAAAGCTTTTTCATGTCCAAATATTTATTTAAAATCGAAATCACTGAACCATTTGATAAGCCTGTGGCTTCTTCAAGCTCGCGCAATTTCACTCGCCGACCGTCCATTATCAAACCATGGATTTTGTCGACCATTTCTGCTTGAACGACCGCACCGAAATTAAGTAAACCAGTGGTGAATGGTTCCAATCGATGGTGAAGAGTCCCCATAATATTTGTCAAGCTTTTGTTTGGTTTGTGTGATAGTTTTTTCTCGCAAAAAATTGTGTTTAATGAGCACTCGAAATTCACTTTTTTTCCATTTTAACGAAAATGCTAGTAGGCGTCTATATAAAATGGCTGTCACAACAAAATTATTTGACAGATCTTCTTCTGACAGATCTGCGTTCTTTTGAAAGATGATTCTTGAAAAAACAAAATTTAAAATTAAGGTGACGACACAATTTGTGTTAATTTTCTGGGACTAATTGACCCACCCTCGTATGTAGGTACATATAATTATACAAGCTCACCTTATCCGTAGTAATATACCATCTCATCGATGAATCTCGATGTTTTAGTATTATACCACTAGCTGCTCATTCTGATCCAAATAGAAATGCTGCATGATTTACGGTGGGTTAACACTATATAAGACAAACACAAAGCAAGTGCAAACATTAAATTTTTTGTAATTTGTTTTAAGGATCAAAAGTATAGCAATTTTTAATCTACGTATTTACTTTACTTTTTTTTATATGTAATATTTATTTTCATTTTGAGAAAAATTGAGTTTGCAAAAAATTCTTTCTTCTAAATTGACTGAAAATTGGATGTGATCAATGAGCAATTTACTCAAAGTATAAATTAGAATTTTTGAAAAAAAAAATATATGACAATTATTTTAGACTGGTAAATGAAAATTGAAAAAATTAAAATGTGATTTCACTGAACGTCCAATTTCGTTTACGATATAAAACTATGTAATTGCAATATTTTTCTTACCATGACTTTTGAATGGTGCTATTTTATTTGTTGGAATAAATTATTGCAAAATGATTGAAAGAGCCATAAACAAAAAAAAAAAAAAAAAACATCGAACAGCACAACTAAGTTTTCAAACAAAATTTTAACGCACTTTAATAGACTAAATATTTAATAGTTGGTACTAATACTTATTTGTATAACAATAATCGCCATAAATATATGCATTAAATAAGCTTAAATAAATAAACAAAAAAAAAACTAGAACAGCAAATATTCTTTGGTGCATTTTTTGTATTTATTTTTTCTGCAGCTTTTTTTTAAATGTTCTGTACCACTTAGGAATGTGTTCTTTAAAGTTATAAAACTCAGATGGAGTAAAATGAAGGGAATATGGGAAAGTTAAAGATTAGATTGAAAGGGGAAGAGAAAGAGGTGACGGTGGACCTTAATTTGGAGCCTCTCTAATTTTATTTCTCTATGTTACAAACTTCATATGTAGGTATGTATGTATCAAATTTAATATAACCAGGATAGTGTATAAAAAAAAAAAAACAGCAAATGATAGCATTCATCGTCTCGGGCTCTATGAGGAGATGGCTGAATTCCCGACATAACTGATCCAGCTATGTGCAGTTTGGAAGTAGCAGTTCTAAACTTTTTCAAACATGTACCGGATTTCGGCAAGGAGATACGTGTGTAACTATCAACGAACATAGTACAATCGCACAGTGTGGTATTTGGGTCTGAAACCTGGCCAAAAATATTTTATATCTCTATCCATTGCTTTTTTTTATAATTTGCGCGCCATAGAGGATATGAATACTCTTATACTATTACAGGACACGGGCGTTTGTGAAGGAGAGAGAGAGAAACAAAGATTTAATGTAGTGGTTTGAAACTTAAATGGTATTCAGTTTCTGCAAGGGTAGCGTCCAGATAACTGGGGAGCTTGTTTGTTTTGCTTTTGTCGTTTCTCATGATTCACAGTATTTTTTTCCATCCTCCTGATATCATCACGATCAAGTTACATTTTCAGCCATATGACCGCTCTACTTTCCAGTGCTATGCCTTCGCAGTAGAGTTGACTTAGCTTTCGCAATTGATAGACTTTTTTATTTATTTCAGACGAAATAAATAGATGATTGTTGACATCAGGATTTGAACCGTGATCCAAGAGCGTGACAAGCATTGATGTTACCACTACACCACGGCCACCCTTAATTTCATGTTTAAATAAAAAACCAACAAAAAAAAGTATTTTATTTATAAAGAAACAAATATTTTATTAATCTTCTGAACTATTTTCATCACTATCGAATATAAAAGAGCCAGTTTCTGATAGCAACCGTAATACATCAGCTGATAATGGATGTTAAAAGAAGCCTGTTCAATACATCCGTGTTACAGGTAACACGAGAAAACTTTCTTGAGTAGCTTAATCGGAATAACGTTTATATGTTTGTTCCGTGCTTCCGCAGCTTCCTCTAAAAGTTGTCCTATTTGAAGAATGGCTTACTTTATTACCTCAGATCCGTGAACGAGAACCCTATGCATTGTTGGAGACAAAGGATAAAATTTATATAGAAAAACATACAATTCGGCCGTTTCTTGACAATATCTTTCAAATTCTTCAACATTTATGTGGAATCCGGAAGACAAAGTGTCTAAAAATATTTTTAGGCGATATAACAAATTTTTTTCAAGTCCTGTTATGGCTGCTGATACTTCGTATGAATCGGAGAATCTTCTTACCATCATTCGTGTTACCAAAATTTGATTTTGGGATATCCACTAAAAGTCCAAGTTGTTGCTTGAACTGATTTTGAATATCTTTCTTCTTGTTTTCCACAACTTGTTTTTCTTCATTCGTTAATCTAACGTTCCACTTTTTCACAGGTAACCTGTAAGCTACATGGAACATACCCTCGAAAGACCGTATGCGGGCATGAAGCAAGGAGAGACAAAAGTTTAAATTTTCTTTTTTGCATGACCTCCTTTTTGTTAAATTATGAAACTCTGAGGAAGGTGCTTCACATATGTAACACCTAGCTGTTGATTTGGTATGTGTTGCGGCATTACATACTTTACCGTCTACCATGGTGAATACCATTTTATGTTTTATATTCAAACCATCAACTTCTGTAGCCGAAAGTTTTTCAATTTGTTTTCGTATGTAATCTATTTCTTCGTTAATTATTTCGTGTGTTTCTTTTATAAATCTAATTCTTATTGGTCGACAATAACGAGGGGATGACGGGGTTGGGTTTTGCCATTTTCATTTCAGACCCATAAACTAACTGGAGTGGAACTACAGAGCTTTGGAAAATGTTACCATCAGAATCAGCTTCATTTTCAAATCTATTTTTATACTGGCTCTGATGGGATCCGTCACAACCCCACTTACTTATTAAAATTAATGTTTTTTTGTCTTCATCACTTAAAAGACCTACAGCTTCCCGAAAAAGTATGATAAGACGACTCATCGTGTGATCCATCAGCTTTTGCACTTGCACTTCAGCACATGTCTCAGTTATGAAATGTATTTCTGTGTAGCATTCTTTTTTAACCTTTTGTAGTAGAGAATAGCAAGGAAAGAAATTTTTGTTAGTTTCTCTAACAATCTCATATTGGGCTTTTGTAAGTCCTGCTTCTGTAAACATTGACAGAGCACGTAAAGGTGATAACTGACATGGTTGGTTGTCCATACTCGTATTGATGGCCGTGACATACTTTTTAGCTCTTTGAGGACTTTTTATAAGATTTTTAACTATTTTCGATGCATCGATATTGCCCGTCACACGCAACTTCATTTGTGTAGCATAAGCCAGCTCCTCTACATCTTTTGATCGAAGGTCTTCGGTTTTTCGTCTTTTACTTCTGTCACTTGATTTCACAAAAGATTTCAGAGGACGACCTCGGCTAACCCCCTATTGAAAATGTACAGATCATGTTTTTGACAAACCTGCAATAGGTAACGATACCATCCCATTCAGCCACTCAGCATTGCTTTTCTCAAACCTTGATTTTGTTTTTCGGGCAGCTATCCATTTTTCTTTAAATTGGTGTTTAATGAGCGATAGTCTTTGCTTTGCATTGACTACCTTATCATTTTCCGTATATTGACTTAAAATTTCTCGTTGCATGAAATCGAGTTTTTCATCAAATGTTGTTTCATTTGAGCTTTGCATAATATTATACAACTCTTTTCGGGCGATTAACCTCAATCCAGAAGGTCCTGTTTACATATTTAAAGCAAATTGACACCAAAAAATTGTTTCCAAATACGGTATGTACCAACAAACAAAACACAATATTTTACAAAAGGGCTCTTTGAGGCGGCTAAATCCTTTACTACACACTTCAATATTTCTAACTTCACAAAACAAAACAAATTTCACTGCTTAGAAACACTTGGAAACATATTCAAATGTTTTTTAAACAAAAAAGAAATGCATATTTTCTCATAATTCACGTAAGGCTAAATTATAGCCTGTAAACACAAAAAACACATGAGTACAAATCCAAAACATATATTACATAGTTAAATAAATACCTGGTCTACAATTATCCATAGTTATTTAAATTTAAAAAAAAATTAAAATCAAAAATATAAAAATTTCAATGATGCACTTAATTCGCGCTTTTTCCAAAATTGGTTTGACACTTCACACAATTGTTTACTTTTGACTGATCGCGTTGCACTCTGTGACAAGATAAAGCTTTGGGGGTTTTGAATTTGGATGTGTTTACTATTAAGCTTTTAAGAAAATAACAAACCAGGGTTGGCAATTGAAAACAAAAAAATACCATTCTGGCCAAGAATTGGGCGAATATACTACTCTGTGCATCGGTCCACCGCCTTGGACAAAATCTCACTGTTGATAGTAACTTCGAGGTAGATAAATAGTTCACCTATGTATGTACCTCCTGATCTCCCACCTGATCAGTTCAAAATCAGTTCTAAGCTGCTTTGACAGTTTACAAAATTTGGCCCGATACAATAAAGTGAAATTGTGGTGGGTACCGGGTCATGTAGCTGTTGAAGGCAAAGATCCCTTTTGCGGAATATCTGATCCTGCATTCAAACTAACATTAAACAATTGGGAACGCAACATGTGCATCTCCCACTGGAATAACTCTCAAGGCCTCAGACAAGTTAAAAGAGCTGTCCCATTGTTCCAAAAAAAAGGCAGCTGATATCCTAAAACATAGCAGAAATGACATAAGAAGGCTTGTGAGCTTCTTTACTGGTCACTGCCAATTACTCTACCACCTAAATAAAATACGAATTTCAGAGGATATTACCTGCCGCCTCTGCCTAGAAGAGGACGAAACTGCAGACCACATACTATGCGAGTGTGTAGCTCTGTGTAGAAGTAGGGGAAGCTTCTTTCTTAAGGAGATAATATCTCCATTAGAACTCCTCCGCAGCCGTAATTATAGCTTTCATGCGGAAAGTTGAAGTGCTGCTGCCCTAAATAGAGGTCTCTGGCACAATAGATCTCTCTGGTCGCAGTGCCTACACGGCATATGGGCGTGGCCAAGCTCCTTTCAAAAAAAAAATGTATGTACCTCAGAGTCAACGTCAACTCCACGAATGACAACCTAGTGGAGATTCGACGAAAACTCAACCTTGTAAACCGTTTCTACTTCCGTTTAGCGAAACAATTGGGGGTCAAAACTCATTTCTTGAAAGACAAAGTCCATGCTCTAGAGGACTTTAATCCTGCCAGTTCTGCTATTTAGTGCCGAGAGTTGGGAGATAAGCAGTAAAGCAGAGCAGATTTCGGGGTCTTTCGAGCAAAATTTATTCGTCACATATTTGGTCCTATGTGCAAGAAGGATAAGTTACAACCGCGAACTCTACGAACTATAGCAAGATATAGATGTAGTCCAAAGAGCCAAAATACGACGACTACATTGGATCGGGTACATTGAGCGAATGGACAACAATGCTCCAGCCAATAATATCCTCGAAACCCAGCCCCCAGGTTCGAGACGACGCGGAAGACCGCACTTCCGGTTCGAAGACCGAGTGAATGCGGAGGCCTGAACGATTCGTCTAGCAAATTGGAAACAGCGTGCTCAGGAACGACGAGAATGGAAGGCTGCTCTGTCTCAGGCCAATACTCTTCACGGGTCAGGAGCCCGTCAAATAAGTAAGTAAGCACCTTTCAGTTTTGAAAGATTTAAACAAAATTAGAATCGATGAAGCTTACTTGCTTTGCTGAGATTTTGTGCAAGTTACGGGAAATTTTAGTAATTTCCTGCAACTACTCTAATGCGTTTGAACACCAAGGTCCTACAGAACTTAAAACACATTCTCTTGTTTTTCTCATTTGACGACCGGTGGAGGTGAGAACATACTGCTTGCCTGTACTCTAAACTTTAGTTTCATCAAAACCGATCAATTTGTGTTCTTATTCGATATCAGCGTCAAGTTAAAAGTTTACAGTCTGTTGGAATGAATTTATTCTTCATCTGATTTGACTAATTAACTTCGAGTACAATACCCATACCAAAGCCTATAGTAAATCCATCCACTTTCTCAAATAGATCTTAAGTCACCGATAGAGATAGTATTTCCAGTCGGTGTAAGAATCGCTCTACTATCCGCATAATGAATAGTTGAATGTATTTTATGATGATTGTTCAAGATTTGAGAATACAGGCTTGGGAGCATCGCACGATACCAAAACTCGCACGAGAATGTACATATCCGAGTCTAATTTATTTAGTTGTGATAATGCTGCATCTTTTTTATATTCTAACAAGCACCGAGCGTTCTCTAGGATGAGACTAGCTTTTTCAATATTATAAGCGATAACACGATGCCAAACATTTTAACCTCTATAAAACTCGCAGACTTAAAGTTAATAAATGAGTGATAGGTATTGACTTTAGCTTCACGTATCTTATGAAAGATTTGGCGTAGCATACTTATTTATTACTATTATTATTATGAGCTTTATTTAAACATTAGATGAATTATAATTATTTCAATTCATTGCCAACTATAGAGTATTCACAGTAGCTAAGGAGATACAATAAGTCGCGTTTAGCCTTGCTCTCTTTTATTATCAATTTTATTTGTTAAGCCTTCGACTAAAAATTTAAACTTATGTCATGCTTGATAAATTAAGAATTGCTTCTTTGTATTATCATTAGCGCGAGTTGTGTTTTTAGCTATAAATTATTTAATTTCAAAATAAAAATAAAACTAAATTCATACATATATACATTTACATATTTAAACAAAATTAAAAGTTTCTGATTTAATAACAGAAGAACTTTCTGAGTGGTTCTCTTCAACCCACATTAACTTGCCGTATATATTTGTTTCATTTCGGCCGTTAATACTTATTTTTCGACTCATATTTAATAACTGAAGAACTTATTGAGTGGTTCTCTATTACCCGCATTAAATTGCCGAAAGTTTACTTCCAAGAATAATCAAAATTTTTGAAGAAACATTGTGGTGATCTCACTCCCCCGCTCGTGTGAGTACAATATTTGGTGCATGTTCTGCCGTTCTGTGGATTCCACTCCATTGAATTTGTATTGCTTTACTCATTGTATGTCACAACCATCGTTCATTAAATATTGCAACCAACCAACTGATATCTGATACTCCAACCGTTTTTCTCCGAATTTTCTTGTGGAAATATATTCTTAATCATGAGTGATTCTGAATGCTATCTTGTGCAATTTCCTTGAGAACGTGCATTCCATATGTATTAATATTAAAGGGAAAGACATTGATAAAATTGTGTCAACCCCTGGCCTCTGCTTCTACTGTGAAAAACATCGCAGCATATCGACCGATGTCTTGCATTGGAAAGCAAAAAACCTTTCTTACTCTATCTGCTATATTTGCGGAAATTCGGGAGGTGTTTATTTTTGACACCACTAATAAACAAAAATTGTTGGGGGGTTTCAATAATATTGATCATCTGCTACAAGAACATTAGTCTACCAGCGAACATCAACTCACCATACTGGCGCAGCAGAAGCAGCTAATTGAGCAACAAAGTCAACTACACCTTACCCAACAACGTCTACTTGAACTTCAACAGCAACAACAACAACAGCAACAACGAGAACGACAACAACATTAACAAGAACAACATCAACAACAAGAACATCAATAGCAACAACTGCTACGACAACAACAACAATCCGAACAACAACAAGAAGAACCTCTACAAAACCAACGTCAGCAACATGAACATCTACAACAAGAACAAAAACAGCACAAACAACAAAAACAAAAACAACAAAAACTAAAGAAAATGGAGTTAACACCGCTTCAGCATCAACCATCGCAGACGTCGTATCTATTCAGGAGTCAACATTGTCAACACACAAACAACATGCTCAACAAGCAATTACACGCCTATGCAATTGGAACTTCCGAAGATTTCTACGCTCATACACGAATTCACTTGCGGGTCTTCCCGCTATTGACGTATCAAGCGATAAATCTCCGACTGATGCCTCGTCCTCGTTAATTCCGCCATTTAGTTGCAACGACGACTCTCTACCTCAACCTAATTCTCGTCAGGAATCGTCACATCTAACATCTTCATCCGTCAATCTAGTGATAGTGAAAAAGACTCCTCGTAGAACAATCTTCATCTCGAGACTTTCTTCTGCTACCTCTGTCAACGATATTATGAACTACATCAGCAGCAAAACGTTGGTGCCTTCATCCCTCAAATGCATCAAATATAATTTTAAGGAACCCCGCCAAATAGCATCATTTAAACTACTAACTCCTGACTCTCACCTTGAACTGCTACTATCGAGAAAATATTGGCCAGATGGAACTTTAGTCCATGAATATGTTTCTCGGACTAAGAATACGTCATTCATAAAGACTCCAGTACCTGCACCAGTAACGTCGCATCCAAAAAACGATTAAGTATTCATTTAGATATTCCTTATCTGTTTGTAACTCCCCCTGAGCGTCTTTGTGTATACTATCAAAACGTCCGAGGGCTTCGAACTAAGACATCCTCTATATACCTTAATTCCCAAAAGCTTCCCTATGACATTTTCGCCCTTAACGACACTAATCTTACTCAAGATTTTTGACAATAATGAATTGTTTACGTCCGATTTTAACGTCTTTCGAGATGATGGTCTTGATGGTGTTCTTCTGGCAGTACACAATCGCCTTGACACTAGTTAAAACTTCGGACACATCTAATTTTGAGTACATGTCAAAATAACTATTTCAAACCACAACATTTTTATCCTGCAAATGGACTGCTGCAACATCAAAAATAGTTACAGGCAGTCCTGGACATAAATAAAATAGACATAGTTAAAGTTATTTAACACTCCACAGTAAAAAAATATATTTTTTCTGGACGACTGCCCAAGTTCAACTTTATTTATTAAAGATTCACAATGACAGCCCCGAGTTTGGTCACTCAGTATGCTTAAATACAAAAATATCCACGCACTGTTAGTACGCACTTATTAGATCCATACTAATGTTTACATGTTGATGTCATCGATGGCAAGAGGGTGCTTTAAGTGATTTTACAATGTATGATCAGTTTCTTGCATCGATGACAAATATTTTAATTGATTATTTTTGAGGGGTGCAACAATGTCTGTGTTTTGAATGGTACAATAAATAATATTTTATGGTAGCATTTTATGGTAGCAACAATGTAATAGCTGTACTTTACTACATTTATCTCGTTTCCGGAACTCACTTCACCAAAGAATCATTTATTAAATTCAGAGGCTATAAAGTCTATCATACCATCCACCCGGATAATTCTGCTAGAGCGGAGAGCGCTGGCATTGTAAAAGAAAGTACTAAACATTATGAGGAATTGAAAACTCTAACAAACAAAATGCAATCAATAGTTGTAGTTATAAAGGCAACAAAATTACCCAATAGTAGTTGCTTGTATTTACTGCCCTTCGAAATACTCGATAACAAAAAAAGTTTATCATCGGTGGAGACTTTAATGTGTAAAATGCATATTGGGAATCAAAGCTAACGACAACCAAGGGAATAGAACTCCTTAACGCAATAAATGAGAAAGGGTGCCAAGCCTTATCTGCAGGAAAGCCTACGTACTGACCGACTGATCCGGAAAAAAATCCTCTATCTCATTGACTTCTTCATAGTTAAAAATATGTGAGTGAAACATTCAACCACTGAATAACAAACATTGTTTAAAAATTGCTTAAGGAGAAAAAAGTTTGTTCTACAGTTTTTCTCCATGTAACACAAGCATTTGAGGGATTAGTCTACAAACTGAAAAAGATACAACTCAATGAATAGGCTGAAATTCTAAGATCGTACATTTAGGACCAGATTCTTCCGCATAAAAGAGAAAAATACATATTCGGAGCTTAAAGAAATTAAAGCTTGTGTACCCCTAGGGAGTATTCTTGGGCCAATTCTCTATCTCCTCTATACTTACGATATTCCAACGATTGAATAAAACACGTTTGCTGAATTTGCTGGCGACATGGCTATAGTGGTAGTTGCTGAAGGCGATCTCGCACATACAAAATTGGAAAAGAAAATGGTGAATACGATTAAACGAATCAAAATCCGTACATGTCGATTTCACAAATAGAAAAGTAGAGCACATACCAGTATAATTGTGCAAAGTTTATTGGCCTGACTTTGGATGCGAAACTTCGCTGAGAGGAGTTTAGTATTAGCCACAGAAAAATATACTATCAACATATGTACAACAAAGTTTTGCTTTACAGGCAATTCATAAAACCAATACGGACTTATGGTATTCAAATTTGGGGTTGTACCAAAAAAAAGCAACATTCAAATCATAAAACGGTTTCAAAATATGGTGCTGAGAAACATTGTAAATGCACCTTTCTACATTAGGAACGATGACCTTAACAGGAACCTGAACGTAAAAAGAAATACATAGATTCGCTAAGAAACATGAGAATCGACTTTACCACCACATGAACCCTGAGACTATTCCGCTCTTGGACCACACAAATATAGTGAGAAGACTAAAAACAATCAAACCTTTTAAACTAGTGCAGCATGTATAATTATGTATAATTGTAATTTGCAAATCAAGATATAAGTTAACTTTAAACTTTT